>WMED01003484.1:0-22102 GCA_019650415.1 Pipa parva
TGTTTGAGGGTGTGCACAGGTGTCTTTTTATACTGATAACAAGTTTAAACAAGTGCCATTTCTACAGGTAATGGGAGGAAAGAGGAGATTCTTAAAGAAGAAGTTACAGGTCTGTGAGTGCCAGAAATCTTGATTGTTTGTAGGTGACCAAATACTTATTTTCCACCATAATTTGAAAAAAAATTCTTAAAAAATCAGACAATGTGATTTTCTGGATTTGTTTTCTCAGTTTGTCTCCCATAGTTGAGGTCTACATATGGTGTCAATTACAGGCCTCTCTCATCTTTTTAAGTGGTGGAACTTGCACTATTGGTGACTGACTAAATACTTTTTTTCCCCACTGTATATTGAACTGATGATCTAGATCATTATATTTTATCTTGTGATGAAAACATATGCTTCATTTATTTCTTAGTAATGCCTTGAATTTCAAGTCAAGGTATTTTGCCCCAGTCCCCCAGTGAGCAGTGTCAAGGACACTTCCTGGGGGGGAGGTACTAAAATCACAAAATGCATGCCATGGGCTGCTTCCCTGAGTGACATGTAATTACTGACATCTGGATCTAAGTAAATTGAATACAGGTTGAGTTTGGGTAATTAGGCTATTATAAATTTGGCAGACTTATACAGAAGCATTTGTTCTGAGCATGTACTGTCCCTTTAATGCTTAAGTTATTATTTATGCTTATAATTGTCACTTATACTCTAATGATCTAGCACTGTTTAACTGCACTAATTATCCTTCTATTTGTGTATGCAGGTCTCCCTCCTTTTAGAATGTAGGCGTTATAGGCAGGGACCCCCATCCTCTTGTTTCAATCACTGTATGGCATATAAAGAGTGATGTATCTTCATGATTCGAGGCTAGTAATTTACTTCAACTATGTTGAGCACTTCTCTCATGTCTGTATAATAATTGTATTGTTGAATTTTACAGTGATGCAGAACCTAAAGGTGGTTTATGAATAAAAATATACATACCACAAAGACCTACTATCTCAAGTCACTTATTTACTAAATCAACATATTTTCATTCAAGTTTTTAATGCAATTTCAGTTTATACTATATAAAGTACATATTGTCATCAGATAATTCCATCTTAATCCACACGCCAAATAAATGACAAGTTCACCTAATACTTCCAAATAATCAAATTGGTTTATTTAATGGAAAAAGAATCCATTGTCCTGTTAATGTCCTAGATTAATAACTCCATGTATTCCATTTGAAAGAAATCATTTAAACAAATATATAATCTATAATGCCACAAAGTTCCCTGTGTTTGATGTACTATGTTGATTCATAAATCCACCTGAAAATGAGTCCATCATCTTGCCCACATGGTATAAGCCCTCTCTGTTTAAATGTGCATGAGGAATAGGTAGTTAGGGATCTAGTCTATTTAATGGGAATGTTCAGAAAAAAATTAAACACTAATCACTAATCTAGTAAAGAACCCAGCCGCTACTGCACACTGCAATCTAACAGTCATTCACAGGCAATTCCTACAGACCTGCTACAGTATAATCTTCCCTCAAGTTAGGAAGAACTAAGCCAGTGAAGTTAATTCAGTGACACATTTCTCCAGTACTGGACCTAGAATAAATCAATACACAGATCTAGGAATGGTGTATAGGGGAGTGGTTTATGTATGGATCTGTCTGGACCTATCACATGGCTATGTATGCAAAATGAGGAAGGAACTGTGTTATTTGCAGTGGTCAGATGATTGAAGTGACCATGAAAGAAAGCTCAGACAACAAAGCATACTCCTTCTACTAAAAACACTTCCACAGCATAAAATAGGCAGGGTCTAGGTACATAGTTTACCAAAATACTAAAATCACAAAATAATACATATTCAGAACATTGATGAATATAATGTTCATACAAATTGGATTGCTGTAACTTGAATGGAGGCTGGAGAGGCACTTTCACTGAGATATTTTTGTTATAATGAACAGTAATAACACTTTAAGTTCATTTTTCCTATAGAATAAAAAAAAAAACCCACTTATCTCAATGTTATTTATTTCACTTGTATTTTCATATCGCCTGCCCATGTGTAGAGGGTTGGAATTGTAATTTATTATTACATCGCATTCATTTTCATTTACATAGAAATTAGGGTCAGGGAAAAAGCAGTGTTTTTGTCAGTTCATCCTGTCTTTTAAATAAGGATAAGGCCATGTTTATTCCACTTGTAGCTTTAATAACATCCATTTAAACGTGAAATACTGAGTATGAATGTACAGAACCTTTGGTAGCCAGTGAAAGATGAACCATTGATATCCAACACGAACCATTAATCTTACATTATTATGGAAAATTGGTTGCATAAAGTAATGTAAAAAAAACATTTGATGGAGATGCTTTTACCTGAGGACCTTGACATATTACTAAGCTACATTATATAATGTTAAGTGCTGTGTGGTACTGTTCATTAATCAACTGGATATTAATAAAGCTTTGTTTTTATTAAGATCCTCTGGATCTAGCCAGGCAATACTAATATAAGTCAATATGGGATGGTCGGAACCATTATTTACTAATCAATGGCATCATGTGTTTGGTTTGTAACTGTGCCACATCCTGAATTCCACTTTTGTGACCTTTGTATTGTATAACAATGATGTGTGAAGGTTTAACAAACACATATGCCTGTAGAGGAGAACTACTTGCTCTCTTCTGATGAGGACCAGGATGTTTGAAACAGGTCTGTATAGAGATGGATTTCTACCAGTGAGAGCTTGAGTGATAGTGGTTGGGAGTATGTATATATTATGCAATCTGGTGATGAATTTATAAAAATGCTGTCATTGATTGGTTGATTGCCTGCTGTCACTTTGTAGAGAAATCAGCCCTTGTGCAGTCTCAAGTGTGATGTAGGGAAGGGTTTTGTATTTTTTTCTTTTTAACTGAAAAAATAGCTGTTTAGGGAAATGGCGCACAAGTCATTCTGTGGCTGCATTTTTTTTGTTCATTTTTATGCATTAAAAAAAAAACAGTTCTAGGCAAGAACATGACAACATTTTGAGGCAATAAATTGTTACGATTACCCTTGTAGTTATAGCACACGTTTTCTCGCAATCCACTAATAACTTTCAGTTTCAGTATTTTTGAGCAATGCTATACAAACGCCATGTAGAATTGGTTTTTATTCATGACTATATATTATGTACTAAACCACTGAGTTTTGTCACAAATCTTGTATAATTCTTTCTTGCCTCATTTTGCAACTTTACTTACATTTGTTTACTTTATGTCTCAATATTTCTTTCTTTCATAATACCTATGGTACATATTTGTTCTGTCATATAAACTCCAAAAGACAAAACATGTAACACAATCATAAAGATGCCACTAATGTACTCTCCCAAGTAACACGATTTATTTTATGCAATGATATGTGATGCAGTGTGTTATGGGGATTTGTCACTGTGATTTGCAAGCAGGGAAATGCCTTTGTAGATCTGTTGATGTGTGCCTAGAACCACTTTACAAAAAAACATGGCAACAAAAGGCCTTGTGTGATATTGCTATTAATCATTTTTGAAATCACATTATATGGTTACTATCTGCACAAAATATAGACAGCATTGCCAAAATATTTTCCTGCTATTTTCAATCAGATAATAGCATAGAACTTTAATTGCCAAAAATGCCAAGCTTTGTTTTTTTCCTGGATATTGTTAGTTTTGCTGATTACCATTTTTAATTAAGCAAAATGAACTACTCTTTACTATGTCTAGCTTATTTATGATAACTTATAGTACTGTGAATTCCAATTGTATGGTCTGGGTTTTAATGGCATATACAGAAACAGCCCTGTGCATACATACCTCCCTGAAGGTATATGAAATAATTACTATGAAATAATTATGAAAAATAACTATGAAACTATGAAATAATTCCTTTCTAAATGTCATATAGTGGGATATAGTGGGATATAGTGGGTAGTGGCATATAGTGGCTCCTACACACACCTTGAAAAAACTTTTAGAAGCGAAATACATTGGCGATTTGACAGAGGGGGTGCTTGCAACAAGCCCCCCCCCCCCATTGGGCTGCTCACTTAATAGCATTTTGAGTTCTTTTTCACTTTCCTCCATGCATAGCACTTTTGTATGTATGTATAGATGTATGTATAATCTTATTTATAAAGCGCCACAAACATACGCAGCGCTGTACAATTCAGAATAAAAATAAAATACAGACATGGGAAATTGCATTAAATAATACAGTATAAGACCACAAGGATACATCACTTTAAGTGCTGTGTTGAGATTGACACAAGAGGTTGGAGGTCCCTGCCCCATAGAGCTTACAGTTTAAATGAGTGCTAATTCTCATTTTGAGTGCTAATTCTCATTCACTCCCATGCATAGCACTTTTGAGTGCTAATTCTCATTCACTCCCATGCATAGCACTTTTGAGTGCTAATTCTCATTCACTCCCATGCATAGCACTTTTGAGTGCTACCCAGCCCTGCAACCATCAGCTTATATGCACTTTAAAAGCATTTTTTAATGCTTTACTTTTAGCACGAGACACGTATTTCTATTGTACTTACCTGATATAGTGTGAACACTCCCTTGGCGTTCGCGGCTCTTCCTATATAGCTGCATATTTTCTAGACGCACATTTCTTAATACGCGGTGCAAAAACACCTAGTGTAAACTTAGCCTCAGGAAGAAATACAATCACATACTGCGAACTATGTGGAATCCCTATTACAACAGATACAGGCCAGGGCCTCATTGACTAAAGGTCGCATACTCATGTAAAGCTCTGAATTTGCATCTATTTACCACTTTCCCATGTTTGCTTATTGATTAAACTCTGCAATGTGGTGAATTTGTGGTGACCAATTTGGGCGACTATGATAGTCATGATCTTACAGAGCACTTTCCATTACTTTGCGTGCGCATACACAGGTACTTCTACTATTGATTAAGTTGCAGAGTGTGTTGTTGGTGTGAATGCGACTAGGAGAACTGATTCAAATTCACTAGTTTGACTTTACCATTTCAGTGAATTGGGGAGTTGATGGCAGCACTCCGCATTCTACCTCTATCTAACTGACTACACCGCACAATGCATCTGACAATGATCACCGCTGTCCATTTGTTTGACAAGTCACTACTAGCCACTTAGTCTATAAAGAGAAGTGAATTTGTGACTATTTTGCCCAATATGACTCAAATTCTAGCAAGGTGGATTCAACAGGTCAATTCATCCTTTAGTCAATCAGCCCTTAAGGGGGACATTTTTAAAGATCATTTGACCTTTTTGATTAGTTTCACTGTTTATCAGCGCTTTCCACAATATTTTTTTAATTTGCCTGACTTTACTTTTCTGCTGATTTATATATAGGACCAAAAAGAAATTTACCATATTGAAAAAGATCGATAATGATAAATATCAATCAGTAGAAAGTCTTTTTAATGGCGCTCAACCCTTCCATTTCATATTGATATCGCCATTACTTTCCGGCACAAAATCTATAAATTGGCAGAAATGGCGATATCAGTATTTTATTTTTACAGCACCAGCAACACCAGAAAAAGAAGAAATTCATTTGTATTGGCATGAAATGTATACGTACTGTATGTGTATATATTACCGGTAAAAACGTTATCTTTCTAGCTAAATTCATGATTTGTATCACTTTGAGTTTGTTTCCTTCCATGAGGTTGCAGCCATCTATTAAGTAAACAAACCTCCCCTAGTCCTGTTTTTCCTTTACCATAATTTAAAGTAAATGGAATTCTGTTGGAGAATATTTACTGGTCTTGAGCTGACAATGTAAGTAAATACAATACATGGGCAGGAGAATTAAAGGCTGACAAAGATTTAGGCATGTAATAATGTTATGTTATGTTTAGGGCTCCTGTTGGGTAGCATCCTTTTAATCTTGGGCATCCTTCTCTCCACAGACCGCATGGACGTCTTAGAGACTGAGGCAAAATACCCCGACAAGGAAATTCATGCAATGACTGTCACATTAATTCCTTAAAAATTAACATTCCTAGGTAAAAGTCATTTATATTTCAGCATTTTACTAAACATGTTAAAACTTATTTGCTGCAAGACAAATACTAATGTGCAATTATACATAGTGAAAATTGCTCTGTGAATATGAATCCATTCAATGCAAATTTGTGTAACCTTGATTTTTTTAGTTGTACCAACTTCATCCTTAACACTTTTAAGTATTGAGCATGTTTCTAGCCATTTGAATAGGCGGCTTGAGTCTTGTTAAATAAGTGCCAATATTCTGCGGTTATCAGCTCTGTATGCAGTTTTCTGTTTTTGCACAGATAAATGGAATTCTGTGTTACAACATTAAATGAATATTACTATTTGGATTGGCAACACAACTATTTTATGCAGTACTTGTAAAAAATATCATCTTAGAAGTTTCATTCCCAATTATCATTGGTTTATATTGTTTCTCTCTCTCTTTCTGTGCTGGTCTCAGTCAAATTTCTTTGAATTTCTCAGGCACTTCATAAATATACATTATCTAAACATTCCATAGGAAATAATAGAGCTAGGTGGGGTTACTTAACAGATACATAATGGCTGAAACCACAAGCAAGAAAAACAAACTCAAAATAGTACGAATCAGGTATGCAACTTCAAAGATAACAGTTTTACTAGTATTATGTAGAAATAAGTGCCAAGCCAATCCAAAAAGGTTATCTTTTTCCTGATGTTACTGGTCCTTTAAGTACCACTGGAGTTGGTGCATGATCTGCACCAGGGCCGCTTCCCCCTGCAATGTCACCAGGATCTTTGGGTCCAGTCACAGCTGCTTCAGCTCCTTGGGAGCACTTTTGATCAACACTATTCCTTAGATTGTCATCACTTGTTCAGATTAATGGCCTTCTGCGTTTTATTTGTCTGTGCAAAAACATAATATTTCCTCATCGTGCATGCAGCCAAATTCTTCTAGTAACTTGCGTACGTACAGCCTTGGGTTAGTCTAGTGGGACTAATGATCTGCTCCAATTGCTGGGTGCTAGAAAGAGCATGAATATTGCTTGTAATGGTTATTCACTAGTTTCTATTTTAGGATCCAAAATAAGGGGGTTATTCTCTAATGTCCAAATTCGACTGTCGAATTCTCAATCAGAGTATTCCCATAGCAAATCCACGACTATGACAATTCTTCCACTGTAAAGTTGTGACTGTGACAATTTTTAAAGTTGTGACTGCGACAATATTCTCATTATAAACCTGTGACTGCGACAATAGCAGTCTATTACGACTGTCTTTAGCTGGTGAATTCACACCTTTACGAGACCATTCACTTTAGAGAATAATCCTCTGCGTCTTTTCTTCTAGTCAAAGGGGCCAATATGTGTGTGTATATTTTTATTTATAAAGTGCCACTAGGTCATGCAACGCTGTACAATTCAACAACACAATCATAATACACACATGGGAATGTGCTTAATATAGTAAAAGTGAAGTATACTACAAGCATAAAATCATGAAGATACATCCCTAGTGCCAGACTGTGATTTAAACAAGAGGATGGAGGTCACTGCCCCGTAGAGCTTACAATCAACATGAGAGAAAGGCTTATATACACAGATAGGAGGGTAATAAGTGCATAAAGTATCAGGTATTAGCACATAAGTGCTAGTAAAAAGAATAAATAACTGCTTAGTGATAGTGTGGGGGCTTCTGTAGCTCCATCGTAGGCTTATCTATTTATGTATGATTTTAAAAATAAATATTTGTTGTGAGAAATTGAAACAGTTTTTTCAAAACTCTTTACAATTTATCAGTGACAACAGAGGAGGTTGGAACACAAAGCTTTTAATTCCTGAATGTAATAGTTCACTTAGTTAGTGGTCTCTTTTATAACCTTTAGAGAGAACCAACTGATAGAAGCCAAAGGTTGAGATGGGAAATTTGTCAGTGTTTATGAGTATTCCTAAGAGTTTGTTTTTTTTTAAGATCTAAAGAATTACTTCAATTAATGTCTTTTATAAACAGAAAAAAAAAAGAAAACAATGACTGGATAATGCAGTGAGCGTGATTCTCAAAGAAACAAATTGGATGTTACTTTACTGTGTAGGTAAAAAATAATAGGACAAAGAATGACATCAGTCCAAAATTACTAAAAAAGATACAACTTCTTTTGTTATTGTATTTGATATTGATTCTAACATGATTAGACATATCTTTTACATTCATTGTGTTGTTTATAAGGACTATGCAGTATTTGGAAATGATTTAATAACCCTTATATGTTTTTTCTTCTAAAAAAAGGCAGCACTATTGGAAATGATGTAGGCACTTTAATTACTATTAATAAAACAAGTTCCTTTGGTCCTAAACGATGTCTGTCTCAACTGTTCCCATTATACTGGAAATATAAAAGACAAGTGTGTCATACATTCATATAATCCACAAAAAAAAATTGTAACAAAATGCACAAGGGCTGATTTACATGATAAAATGTCCCTGTAGCCTCTTGTATATTGGACAGAACATAGATCCCGTAAAATGAACATATACGTCATTCATACAAAAGGATACACCATTATTGTAGCATTTTCCATTATCAGAACATGCAGTCTCACAGGCTAGATGGCAAATCCTGGAAATGATAACATCTCATTGCAGCTGTTATCTTCAATCCAAACTATTACAAAACAAATCATATTGGATTTAGACTTCAAACAAATTAAAAGAGTATACCTTATCTTGTTTCTTGAAAGGATGAATCTTAAAGAATGTTATGGTTATTTTTAACAAAGTAAACTTAAAGAATATACTAGTTTCAAGTACAAACGTTTGTAAGAATTTGTCATATACTAATACATTTGTATTTAGTCCAGATGATTCTTAAATTGGGGGATATTTAAAAAAGTTGAATCATTTTTCTGCTTGGGATATTACTGATATATATATATATTTATAAAGTCCATTCCGATCATTTTTTTAAAATGAAAAGTGTTTGCCTTATTGAAGCTGACTAAAACCTATTATTCCCAATGGAGATGGTCTTGCTACTTAGCCATAGCTGGATTAGTTTTCTTGTTGAAAAAGATCTATGATATTGGTATCAACATAAAACAGAACGGGAGCCTCATTGAAAACAGGGCAAAATGTGCTGGTTTTAATGGATCAACATTTAACGATACCTGAGCTTTTCGGTATATTCAATTTTTTCGACCCTATATAAATCTGAAGACCCGAAAAGTACAGCAAAGTGGAAAACAAAGTTCAGCGAAAGAAATCATATAGGTCAAAATGACATTTATAAATTTCCTCCAATTTATGTCAAGTGTAAATGTTTCAATGATTAAAGGCAATGCTACCAAAGAAAGAAATGTCTATCCTTACTAGACTGCAAAAATGGGCTGTCTTGTGTCTAGAAAGATGTGGTATTTAAATAGATATGTTTATAGTTAATATTTCCATCCATTAATTTATATACAGAACATCATCCCTAGGAGTGGAAAAGTGTAATATACAAAACTGACCATAGAAGAAAAAAATCAAAGACAATTCCCAAAGTATAGAGGTCCAGAGGTCCAGAGGTCCAGTCCCACCTACTGTATGTAAACACTTTAGTTACTATAGTTAAAGCAGTTTGGAAGGGTAAGCAATGGAAAAGAGAAGATAATTAAATGGAAGAACTTGAATGTCTAAAGTTTATGAAAAAGATGGCAGGTCTCATGTAGAATAGGCAAGATGTTAATACATACAGTATAAAGGGAGAGATGAACTGTAATGGTGGAAACTGATTCAGAATTGTTAGAAGAAATGGAAGGGAACGGAGTTAAATTGATAAGCAGGAAGATGTAAAGTAGGGGGTTGAGGGAAGGGGACCAGTTTTGGGTAAGGTGAATGTGTCTCAAAGGCCAAAGAAAATATTGCAACCGATTGACAAGTTAGGAATACTTATAGAAAGGGATGTAAAAATCACTTGTAATGTCGCTGACTTTAATACGGTGACAATAGCAGTGATCAAAATGTAACAAAATGGTGACAATGTCCTTTCTTATATTAATCTAAA
This sequence comes from Pipa parva, assembly GCA_019650415.1. Classification (NCBI taxonomy): domain Eukaryota; kingdom Metazoa; phylum Chordata; class Amphibia; order Anura; family Pipidae; genus Pipa; species Pipa parva. The sequence continues at coordinate 10,047 of WMED01003484.1, forward strand.
AAAATACAGTGAAAGTGACATTTTCTCCTTTAAACAGATCATGGGTAAATTAGGTCACTTCAGTTGACTCACTCGATTTTGCATCACTAGGCATCCTCTATGCATGACTACACTTCAAATAGTATGCATTGCCATTCACTCCTTCACAAAAGGGATCCGCTACTTAGGGGGGAATTCACCATTGTGCGAAGTGAGCTCCGAATCCTTCGGCTCACTTCGCACAGACTGTTATGCGCTCGCTGATGTCCTGCACGCGCACATCAGCGAATGCTCTAAAGGGATTCCAGTCTCAGCGAGGCGACTCGAGTGCTCTCACCGAGACTGGAATCCCTTTAAAGCGTTCACTGATGTCCGCGTGCAGGACATCAGCGAGCGCATAACAGTCAGTGCGAAGTGAGCCAAAGGAGTTCACTTTGCACAATGGTGAATTACCCCCTAGTGAATAATGTTTAGTGAATTTGCATCTGGCAGATGCTTAGCAATGTCCCTGATCGATTTGAACTTTGTTAATTGCAGTAGGAAGCACATGGACTCTATTAGTTCACTTTTTGATTTTCTTAAAGAGATGTGCACTAGTTTTTTTTTCTATCAATCAGCCATAATAGCACTCCAGTAGAAATATATTCATAAGTTTGTTCTTTCCGTATTCTAATTTTGTACTTGTAAGTACAGGTGTGACCAAGCCTGCTGAGGACTAAACACCAAGGTATTTCCCCTTCCCCGTGTCAAGTTCCTGTCATAAGGAGCTGATGTAATTCCTATTATCCTTTAGTAATAATCTTAAATTCCATGGGTGAGCATCTAATATCATAGTGTTCACTGCTTTCTGATAATTTTCCCAAATGATTTAAAATTGTATTTACAGTACTGATATAGAATTACTGCTTCTAGGATCTCAAGTGGTTTTATTTTACTATAATTATACAGGAGAAATGAGGAAGCCAGTGAGTGCAGGCATAGAAATCACAACATCACAATGAATTTTAGATAACATAGCTATTCATTATATAATATTCATTATGCGTGATTTTCAACCAGGATTTCTCAGCAGTGGCTAGGACTAGTCAGAAATAATGTACCATGACATCATGGCAAGCTTATACATACTATGGAACTAAATCCTGATTTTTTAAATTTTCTTTAAGGGATATGTGCTATATTTATCTATACGTGCATTATTAATTAGTCTTAGCATCACTGCGGTAGCACTCAAAAATACATCTGTAATTGTGTGCCTACTACATTCTAAATTTGTAATTATGTTATTAAACAACGATAGGCCTCTAGTAACAAATTGTTTTTGGCCTACAGAAAAAAAAAACGCATTATTCTTTTATGGAACTGAGAAGAAAGTGAACTTTGAAGAAATTAAAAAAATGTTTTCCTATGATTAATAAACCAGACTAGGCCATCCCTAATAACCTATTCTTGAAACTGTGCCATCATTCATGTCAATTTATTTATTTATTTTTTTAATTATTTGTTAATGATCTGCAGGATTGAGAAGATAACAGTCATTTTTGCTTTGCCCATTTATATGGCTTTAGGCTATACTGTCCTCTTCGACCACTTACATTTCAAACCAGACAATTTGCTCCTTAACTTCAACACTATGACAGTCTCATCTTCACTATGACTTATGGCTGCAGGTATATTATTAGCTGCACGATGGAGGACAGCAATGTGTGTGCGCTTGGACTTTTACTGAGAATATTAAATAATTTTGTTTGTGCAGATGGACATGTTTTAACTAACCTTGACTTCACAACACCTAGAAGTATTAATTAATTATACTAATTTTATTAGCACCAACAGATTATGATCCCTTCTCTCTTATACCATATTTTAAGATCTTTAAGCTAGAAAGGAAAGAAACTAGAATATATTTACCAAGAATTTTTTCCCCAAGTCACCTGCATATTTATTACTTCTGACTGCCCCCAATTTCTCAGCATTAAATGGATAGTAAAGCCCCAGGCTGTCTGGCAGCCTATATGCCACCCAGCCTACAATTGTTTAAATTAGCTAATATAGGCAGCCATTGCTGTTTCTTACCTTAAAAAAGTAACTGGTTTACATTTTGTGTTAAAAGAATGGACTTAGAGGTGGTCCCTCTCCATATTTCATTTGCCCAGTCAGAGCAGTTTATGATTGATCTACACCCAGTGCACTGCACAGGGCAAAAACTTCAAGCATCTATTTTATTGACAATTGCATCTAGTTACATCCTGGGACATACACACATGGTCACAGTGAATGTGGGAATGCAGCAAATCCAGTCTGGCAACCCCTGGTATTAATTATGACTATGTTACATGCTGCATGTAGGGTTGTACCTCTTAATAGTAATTCTTGTTCTTTATTCTGAAAATTAGGGGGGGAATTCATCATTCAGCGAAGTGAGCTACGAATCCTTCGGCTCACTTCACAAATGGTGTTATGTGCTCGCTGATGTCCTGCACGCGGACATCAGTGAGCACATTAAAGGGATTCTAGTCTCGGCGAGGCAACTCTTTTGCTCTCGCCAAGACTGGAATCCCTTTAATGCGCTCGCTGATGTCCGCGTGCAGGACATCAGCGAGCGCATAACACCATTTGCGAAATGAGCCGAAGGATTCGTAGCTCACCTCGCTGAATGGTGAATTCCCCTCTTAATTTTGTGAAGACCTTTGGGCCCTTTAAGATCAATTTGGCCCCTGGTTGATTTGTGTATTTTCCAGTCTGGGCAAATCCTTTATAGATTTTCTGGCTGAACCTTTTTATTCAACTGAAAACATAAAAAAAAGAAAAAGCACACCTTTCGGGTTATGTGGAAAAATGACACAAAGTAATAATTGCCATTGATCATTAGCAGGTTCTGCATTATTCTCCCAAGCCTCTGAACCTTTAATCTATTTTCAGGTTTTTAGTATGGATTATTTTTAGGATGAGTTGTTTATTAATAATACTGCAGCAGGTGGCCTGCAGGGAAGTGTCATCTTGCTTGTAATCCATCCCAGCATGATGCTTCGCTCTAGTAGCAATAATCACATTATGTGACAGGTTATTACAGACTAATTCTTACTGTCATCTCTCTGCATTTCAAAAGCATAGCCTGAGTTAAGAGTCCTTAAATCACAGCTCCAGTTACATACACATTAATAATGGAGGGAAGATGATAAGTCTTTATTGTATTATTTGGAAAAGAAAAGAACGTGATAGGCAGCAGGTCAGCTCCTTCAGTTAGGAAAGGGTTTAGAAACAATCGAAGGCTCAGAGCTGATTGCATTGAGACCGAGCAGTGTTTGTTTAGGAAAATACAATGATTTGATGTCTTGAAGTGAATCAGTAAGAACCTTGAGATATGTGTATTGTTATGCTCTCGAATTGATTTAAAACTGGGTGTTACAGGAGAGAGGTATATTTTAGCACAGAGAAACTGAAAAAATGGAGGAACCTGGGCTTGTTAAGCAGTTTTGTAAAACATAGCATTTTGATGCTGCCTGTTATTGTCAGTCTCCTGCCCCGTGAGGCACTCTTAAGAAGCGCACTCTTCCTTAATAGACTGTCTTGTGCTGCAATGCTCTGCAGATCACCATGGTAACAAAAAAAAAAAAAAAAGGACCATTACATTATAGCAAACATTTTCAGAAGCTGCCATGCAAATCTGTCTTTAGTTTTATATCATTTACTGCAGTCTGTCTCATGCAGCGAAAATACCCTTTCAAATATATGTACAAGAGATTTGGGTTTGGGTTTTTCCCTCACTGTTTCCAGACTAGAAAGGTAAAGTGATGTCACTGTGTTCTTTGTGTCAAAATAGGTACTTGCACTCCTTTTACTCCTTCACTAGTTTCATCCTACAGCAATCAGTGAGCCAGCGTGCTACAAGTGCTCACAGACCCATATTTTCTGTGATGTCTGAAGCACGCACCAGGCTTCTAATATATTATAGTTCAGAGCAGAAAATTAGTGTGATATCTACTAACTGCTTTGCACACAGAAGTGACAGATAGAGCATTAACTTTACCTACAGTGGATTTGTTTTTTTTTATGTGAAAGGGCATATAACAGAAAGACGCAAGAGCAAAGTAAACCTTTCAAAGCATAACAATTAAATGTTTAAAGGAATATTAATATCAGAAAGAGAAATAGAATAGTATGCCTTTATTGTAGTTATATATAAGTACAATGAAATTAAAAGCCATTCCTTCAGTGCAAACATACATCCATAGTACACATTATGGATATTAGTGAATTAGATAAGATTGTCAAAATATTGCACAGTAAAAAAATAACAGGGGTGAAAAGGTTATATTATGAAATCAGTTCATATATGAGTTTAGTATAGCTTTCCGGAGGGTAACAAGTCAAACAGTTCAAACCCTGGGTGGGAGTTGTCCTTGATTATGTTTTTTGCTCTATTGAGGCAGCGTGATGTATAAATGTCCATCAGTGAGGGAAGAGGGCAGTCAATTATCTTTTGTGCTGTCTTGACTACACTCTGAAGCCTTTCCCTGTCAGCCAGGGTGCAGCTGCCATACCATACTAAAATACAGTATGTCAGCAAGCTCTCTATAGACGATTGGTAGAAGGTCAGTAGCAAGGTGGTATTCAGGTTGTGCTTCCTAAGAACTCTCAGGACGTGTTGCCTCTGTTGGGCCTTCTTAATGACCACCGTGGTGTTCACTTTCCAGTTGAAGTCAGCTGAAATAAAGACACAGAGAAACTGGAAAACATGGGCCCTATCCACACACTCACTGTTGATGTAAAGAGGGGCTAGGTTAGTGCTGTACTTCCTGAAGTCAATGATTAGCTCCTTGGTTTTCCTTTATGTTCAGAGCCAGATTATTCTCCGAACACCAGATTGCTAACTTCAGGATCTCCCGTCTGCAGACAGTCTCGTCTTCCTTAGAAATGAGTCCGACCACTGTAGTATCATTGGCAAATTTGATGATGAAGTTGTTGTTGTGGGCCAGGCTTCAGTTGTGGGTATAGAGACAGTACAGCAGGGGGCTCAGTACACAGCCCTGTGGGGAGCCAATGCTCAGTGAATGAATGGAGGAGAGGTGAGAGCCAATTCGCACAAATTGTGACTGGTTAGCCAGAAAGTCTTTTATCCAAGCACATGTGAGGAGGAGAAAGCCAAGGTTGTTCAATTTATTTATGAGAATATCTGGGATAATTGTATTAAAAGTTGAACTGTAATCCACAAAAAGCATTCAAACATAGCTATGCTGCTGTTCTAAGTGGCTCAATGCATTATGGAGAGCCACAGCAACAGCATCCTCTGTGGATCTGTTAGCATGATATGCAAACTGATGGGGATCCAAGTTTGAAGAGAGGTAGTCCTTAATATACTGAAGAACCAGTCTCTCAATGCACTTCATGATTACCAGAGTGAAGGCCACTGGACAGTAATCATTTAGGCTAGTGATGGTAGGCCTTTTCAGCACTGGAATGATAGTTGACAATTTTAAGCAGGATGGAATGACTGCCTGGACCAAGGAGAGATTGAAAATTCTGGTGAAGATGGGAGCAAGCTGGAAGGCGCATGCTCTAAGCACTTTGCCAGGTACTCCACCTGGGCCAGTAGCTTTCCTTGGGTTCACTGAGAAGAGCATCTGTCTGACATCATACTCCCATACAGTGAATGTAGTGGTACAGTAAACAGGTGGGTGTGGGGGCAGGACTGGGTGCTGCTGTGGTTCTTCAAAACCTGCAAAGAAGCAGTTTAACTTCTCTGCTAATGATACACTCAGGTCTCCTATTGTCACATCACAGCCTCTATAGTTTGTGATGTTTTGTATGCCCTTCCACACCTCCTGTGAGTTGTCGGTAAACAGATCGAACTCTATAACCCTCTTATAATCAATCTTTGCAGATTTTATTTCCTTATTTAGGTTGGCTCAAGCTGCTTGATACAGAGCTCTGCCACCTGACCTGAAGGCAGCATCAGGGCTCTGAGGAGTATACAAACCTGGCTGGTCATCCAGGGTTTCTGGTTGGGATAAACCCAAATATTTTTGTCCATAGTCACATTCTTGATGCAGAACTTGATGTAATCCAGTACCGTTTCTGTGAATATTTCCAACTCCTGATGTTCAAATAAGTCCCAATCAGTATGTTCAAAACAGTCCTGTAATTCATTTAATGCATTATCAGACCAAGTTATAACAGTTTTTGTAATGGGTCTCACACTGCATCTGAGGGGGGTGTAGACTGGAAGAAGCAGGAGGGAAAGATTGCCTGACTGCCTGATATGGGAGAAGGGTATGGCTCTGTATGCATTTTTTATGTTCGAATAGACGTGATCCAAAGTGTTCTCCCCTGTAGTAGGACACTTAACATGCTGGTAGCTTTTCAGGAGTACAGTCTTCAGGTTGGCCTTATTAAAATCTTCTGAAATTATGTGGACACTGTTGGGATAAGTGCGTACTGTTCATTTATGGTGTACAGCAGGAGTAACAATCCACGGGGGAACCTGGTGATCTCGCTGTGTCATCTGGAACATTATGCATGTAATGAAATTCACTTGAAACAGGTATTTGGTGCCGCTCACCAATATCTAAAAGAGTCTGACACCTGTAGCTGATGTTCGAAGACTCGGTGATGTAAGCATAAACAAAAAAGACATAGTAACATAGTTTATAAGGCTGAAAAAAGATACAAATCCATCCAGTTCAGCCTATTTTCCTGCAATGTTGATCCAGAGGAAGGTAAAAAACCCTTGAGGCAAAAACAACAAAAAGAAGCACTGAAAATGAGAGCTGTGAGCTTCTGCAACCATGCATGCCGCCATTAACTGGATTGTGTCGAAAACATTCAAATTATATTTGGGAAATATTGTAGAGTAGAGAACAAGTGTGATATTTCTCTATACCCTCAGGTTGTCAGCAGCTACTCCTTTTGTCATTTGGGTACACCAGGGTGAATACTTCAGAGAAGCAGCATCATTTTAATTCCTAATCTGAGGATTAGAATAGTAAGGGGATGGTTCCCACTCCTATCTATGGCTACAAAGGGTGTTATCTGCACTGTAGTGAATTTGAGAATCACTTCCTGAAGAGCCAGCACACTGCAAACAAATGTGTATTGCTTCCCATCCTACTGTTTAAGGGACTGTGGTCATTTGAACCCCTCAGCAGTGGTGGTCCTACCAAGAAAAAAACCCTCTAATTGTATCCAGAGAAAAGGGCTCTACATATATGTTGGTTAGCTATATTATATAAAGGGACATTAGACTCTAGGATCCACTCTAGTTACCCTATCTTATGTCTTCAGGTGGTTCACTTTCCACTGTTACAATAAGGTCAAAGACTGCTATAGAACCACCATAAAGAACTGGTGTGAATCCTGCTATTTTAAGCCACATATACTCCTGTGATTGTGAGTAACCTGGAGCAGCTCCTTGCCATTAATATCTGCAGTTGATAATACTGTTCCTGTATCTTCTACTACTGCGTGCTTGATCTACTATTTTTGTCCAGTAAAAAGATGAGTAATGCAATACTTGGTGATACATTTTTAATTGGACTATATAGTTTAGAAAGTCAAGCTTTCAGGAGGTCTGTCTTCCCTTTTTTAAGTCTCAAGCAATACTGAATTTAAAAATTAGAATTAAAATAGCCTTGAGAAGGGGAGCACAGGCCTCTTAAAAGCTTGCCTAAATTGACTGTTAGTCAAATAAAAAAGGAATCACCAAGCATTGCAATACTCATCCTTTTGCCTCTGTGGGGTAACTTGACCGCTCTATCCTACTTTACAATGTTTCCTGTAAAAAAGACTGCATAATTTTTTTTTAAAGTAAAACCCATTGCTTTCATATATATTTTATCCAATTCCATCTCATAAGGTTAAGCCTTAGATGTAACCGATGTGCCACTGTTGGCTTGGGGAAGAAAAGAAGGCAAGCTGCACTTCAAAAAAGCACATCTCCCATTCACTTTTTGTCTGGAAATCTAGAATTAGAGTAAGTCTCACAAAATCCATTCAATTGCAAGAAACCTTATCTTGGGGTTATATTGGGTGTGGTGAGGGTGTCCTAAGGATCCCCACTACATGGGTTTTGATTCATTGAAACTAATTATTTCCATTGTGTCACTATTACAAGGATGGATGGGGGAGGTATGGGGTTCCTGAGGATACTGTAAGTATTGCTGCAGCACTAAGTCTAGCATTTCACGCTTGAGTTACTGTTGCGATAAGGATCATTGCAGCAGTTACTAAGCGTTAAATGTGATTTTGGTTGTGTTTTGATTTCATTTTGATTCTCATCAAATTTGTTTTCCCTGCTTTTTTAATAAATATGCAAATTTTTTTCCAGCAGAGGGAAAAGAAATTTGATGGAACTGAATCAAATTGAATCCAATAGGTCGAAATGCAGTCACCGATACTTTAATAAATATCCCCTAATGATTAAATTTAGGGGAAGATCAGAGAATAACCCTCTCTGTAACCATGTGATTTCTAAATCACTTGGAATTAGATACATTTTTAGAATATAACAGTCTCCTCTACAATGCTTGCACACCAGAGGGTCAATAACACCGGAGAAAGCACAAATATGTCCTTCATACTAGTCGAAATGTTATTTTTCACATGTAAATTGTTGATTAGTATTGCTTTGTTTTTGCTTTTCCTCTTTATATTTTATATGTAAACAAACCCCACTCTGGTCATGGTTATCTATGGAAATTTAGATGACACACTTATGAAGTGATCAAGAAAGGCCAGTTTAAAAGATAACTGCAACCAGAAATAGTAAGAACAAGACAAAGCAATGAATAATATCAGGAATTCAGCTTCCAAGATGACATTATTAGAAGTACTCCATAGGAATAACTGGTATACCAATCCAAATAGCAGCTTTATTTTTTTTGTTGTTAAGTGACCCTATGAAGTTATTCTTTAGAGGCCGTTTGTCACTTGCCTGGTACCTGGTAATTAATAACGGTTAAGGAGTAGAAAAACTTAATTGGAACATGAATGGATAAAATCTGAATTAATTACCTGAATACATTATTTCACAATTCACAAGCAAGCATATCAAAACACAAAGAAACACAATTTTGTAAATACTTAAATCCTAAACAATAAATAATTCAGTACCCTAAAAAATGTCATGTATAATATCTATCATTTGAGTTTATTTTTATTTTTATTATTTTCCATCAAATAAACATTTTTAAGATCAGAATGTTCAGGAAGTCCTGTAAATGATTATTATTGTCAAATACTGTCTCTGCAGCTCAATTTCACTGATAATTAACGTCTCCATGATCTCTGTATTGGCCAACACACAATAAACTAAGTAATATAATACAATCTATATAGAAAGTCACCTTTCATCACCTTATTTGTCTATGGCATAGTACTTTCAGGGATTTATGAACTCCAACCTTAAGACTAAAGGTTCTATATATGAAAATTGATCAAAATTACTTTATAAAGGAGAATTCAAAGTAGAGTGGTTAAGAATCAATGAAACCTTTAAAACAGTATAATAAATTTTATAAAATACGAAAATAAAATTAAGAAAATGTATGATTTAAGAGCCCTCAAAATCACCCTGTTTAAACTGAACATCTACACACCCACAACTCATGAATGAGAAAGGATTAAAAAAACAAACAACTTCTGAAAATACAAACTGCAAGTAAGGGCACTTTGTCCATGTTGTCTGGTTCCAAATGAATCCCATTTAATCAAATAATCATTCCCCTGTGGCATGGGTGCTGCAATAAGGCTCTACCAGAATGTCGAATAAAAATGACAAAATTACATAAACTCCATTTACCTGTGGGAACAAACCCTACTGAGAATCAGATGAATACTTAAGTTTAGATATTAATTCTACCCTCAAAATGACCTCATGTAATACGAGAACTAGCCTGATCATTAAAGCTGCCTTGGGCTACCTGCATTGTAAATATGTGGGGTGGTAGCCGGGTAGACTACACATAACAGTTCTCAATTAAAACTCCCAGCATTCCCCATGGTCATTAACTATTTATTTTTTAATTCTGCTTTAAAGATTTTACTATTTAAAATGGCATTATTTATTCTTTACTTACTTTCCATCCAGGTGTCTCTATTTCCACTGGGAAGTGACATACATTCTTGTTCCCATAACATTAATATGTGAGGTCATTTTCATTTTAAGAAAAAAAAAAAACCCCACATTGCTTTATGTAAATGAAAAAGAGAGCTCCAGAAAGTAAGTTTAATATTTTTAGCTAAAAATGCCGTAAGCAATTGTTCTCATTCTCGCCACATTGTACAGAGAAAAGTGTTTCAGGAGGAGGGTGTTCAGACACACAGCTCATAGATCCAGCTTCTTTCACACACATAATCAGAATGTGCAAATGTAGTTTATAAAACCCAACTGCCTCTGTGCCTCAGAGCAGCAACTTCAACCAAAAAAGGAACTATTTCGTGAAAATAGTCATCCTACTGTATTCATCTCTGGAATTACTTCTAAAGTAAGAACAAAAATACCTTTATTTCTTATCGGTAACTAAAATATGCACTAGTGTATTAATAAATGGTGATATCTATTAGTTTTTTTCTTGTGTAGTGTATAATTTCCTATTTGGTTCATTCAAGTTCCATTCCACACTTTAACTAATAGTACAGGAATAAAGTCAGACCACTGCCAGCGGCAGCAGCCAAAACTACCCTAGCTTACCTTAGTGATTTTTCATCAACATTCTTTTGATGCCCTAGACTTACTGCTATGTTGCAGGGCCAGCGCTGTGACTTTCCCAACAACTGGAAGAGCTGACACAGAGACAGAGCAGATAGAGGAAAGAGCCAGCAGACAAGAAGCTTAAAATGATAATTAAGCCAAAGGTCAGGAAACCAGGAAATCAGACAAGTTGTGATCAGACAAAGGCAAGGGTCAATACACGGAAGATCAAAGAACTGGATGAGATTCAGGCAGAAAACTCTAGAGTAGAATCCAACCATGATAGTTAAATAGGGCATTTGAAGATTACTCTGCAAGCAACACCTTAAACAAGTCGGGGAATACAGAACTAGGCTAGGATATTGGCAGCCTGGAGAATCCCAATGTGCAGGCCCTCTTCTGTTACTGCCCTCCAATCAGCAGCAGGATCCCTATGAACATGCCTGGACTGCAGAATAATGGCTACAGGTATGACCTATGTGTGGCTCTCCTTGCTATGGCTACAGTTACAACCTATATGTGGCCCTTCTTGCTATTGCTACAGGTATGACCTATTTGTGGCCCTTCTTGCTAGGGCTACAAGTATGACCTATTTGTGGCCCTTCCTATTGCTGTCCTTTGCAGAGTTGGATATACCCACCAGTATGGGGTGTAAGAACTAAGGCAAGACTGAATGTGTTGATGCTTATTTGCTGTTGCTGTCATTAATAACATTGTTTTCATGTAAAAGAACTTCTGAGGCACAATCACTTTTTTAGGTAAGGTAGTGTAAGCTTTCAGTACATAAGTGGGGAACCCATACCCCAGATAAATGAACTAAGCCAGGGCATGCAAAGTACCTTTTGACGAGCTGGTAATCTCCATCAAAATGGAATTCAACAAGAAACACTCCAGTTAGCTGGGTAACAGAGAGAAGGCGGGGCAGAGGGAAAAGTGTAAGGGAGGCTAGTCCTGATCTGGCACACCCCAACAAGTTTGCAAAGTTGGCAGATGAGGGGAATGTTGGTTCAGAGCTGGCACTGCTGCAGCAAGGTACTTCCTCTGAAAGCCAGGGGCATGCCTGCTCCAGTAAGGAAGGGAACAGGAGAATAGAGCAGGCAAGACAGGTGCTGGTAGTGGGGGATTCAATTATTAGGGGGACAGACAGGGCAATCTGTCACAAAGACCGGCATCGTAGGATAATGTGTTGCCTTCCTGGCGCTCGAGTTTGGCACATCGCGGATCGGGTTGGTAGATTATTGGGAGGGGCTGGTGAAGGCCCAGTGGTTATGGTGCACGTAGGCACAAATAAAAAAGTTAGGGGCAGGTGGAAGGTCCTTAAAAATGTTTTCAGGGAATTAGGAGAAAAGCTTAAAAAAAGGACCTCCAATGTGGTATTTTCGGAAAT
>WMED01003485.1:0-22101 GCA_019650415.1 Pipa parva
GGAGGCGCCCCTAGCATTTGCCTACTCTGCCTAATGGCAGAGCCGGCACTGTACTTACACAAGACCTTCACTTGTATACACTTGTGTATCTCCTACCCACTGCACTCCTTGTTGGGTATAAGCTAAACTTTGGGTATAAACTAAACTTTGTAGTTCTACCTATCACTTCTCTAAGTGATCTATTGTAAGGGGGTACGTGAAATGTGTGGCCCTTACTAATGTAATGCAGGGAGTAAGGTGAGAGGAGGAAGGTACCTGGGAAGGAAGTGCATAGTACTGGGTGGTGTAAAGTTAAAGGAAGGTTCTAGTTTCAGGGAGGAGTAACACCCCAGGAAGGTTACATAGGGTCACAACACAGGAAGTTAGGGGGAGTTGAGTTGAGAACAGACACCTACTGCAGGGAGTTGGATAGTGAGCTGTGCAAGTGTGATGTGACTGTAGAAGGCTCATGATGGAGAAATCCCAGACAGTGGCTGCTCCAATGGGACATAGTGGGAGCTGTGAGAGACAGATGTAGGTGACCCTGTACAGTTAAGTTTAACCCGGGTGAGGATCCTCTGGAGCCGGGTAAAGAGGAGATACATTTGAAGCAAAGCATTTTTATATATGAGAATGACTGTGTAATTATACATTGGAGTGTCTATGTTTAATAAAGAGGATCTGTTGATTGCAAAAGTATCCTGGAATGGACAATACTTTTATTGCCTGTTATCTCTGAAGGCCTGAGGTGGAGGAACAGATCTATGTAAGTGTCTTTTTGAAAAAGGAAGTACACAACCACTTTATTAATTTTTCACTAACCAGGTGAAGGGAGGAGGGAAAGAGAAGATCAGAAGGTCACGATACAAATACTAAAGATTTATTATACCTCCTTATCCCTTGCCCTGGTTACACTATCAAATTGGCTCCTTGTCTTTTTCCTGGCTAATTGATCCTCCCACCTGCCTGGTGGAATCCCAGATGGCAAAGATCCCTTTCCCTCAAAAAGCAGCAACTTTTAATACCTCAGGGATCCCACCCAATAATTACATATTCATATTTTCATACTTTATGAAAAATTCTCAATCACTATAGCTCATAAGCCCCACTAGATGAAGCTACCACTATAAAACTTAGCAAAATACATTTGGAATGCTATATCTTTATCAAAACACATTACATGGCATGAAAAATATTCTCTGTATATTTAATTAACTTTTTGTTAAGAGAGTGAGATATTTTATACTTTACAATATGTTCATTTACCCAGAGCCGGCTCTGGCTCTATTGGCGCCCTAGGCGCCCCCTCCAACGGCGCCCCCCCCCCTTCCGGCGCTGCCCCGCCCCCTCGACCTGCGGCCCCACCCCCTCGCGAAACCCCGCCCCCTTCCCCGGCGCCCCCATCCCGCGACAACCCCCTCCCCGGCGCCCACCCACCCGCGACGCCACGCCCCCTCCCCGGCGCTAGGGGCGCCCCCTGGGCAGGAGGCGCCCCTAGCATTTGCCTACTCTGCCTAATGGCAGAGCCGGCACTGCATTTACCTCATATATACTGTATTTTGCCACAGTGTGGGCTTAAAGATAGGCTCACACTAGTACATTATGCACAGCACATAATACACTAGTGTGAAAAAAAAAAAAAGAAAAAAATATGCTCCGGTGTAATTTTCTATTGTACTTATCAGCAACAGTGTGAATGCTCCCTTGGTGTTCATGGATCTTCCTATCTGGCCGCAGCGTATATAGATCAGCCAAAATGCGACAGCCAGCATTCCATACGTGGCGTATATGCATCATATTCTAGTGTGTCCAGAACTAGGTAAGTACCATAGGGAATGCATGAGCTGTATTTTGTTTTCACACTAGTGTATTGTGCTATGCACATAATATGCTAGTGTGAACATAGCCTTAAGCAGAACTTTACATAAAGGTAAACACCCACCACCCACCCCCTCCAGGATCCTATCTGAAAACATGTAATCCACAAAATAAATTGCCCAGACATAATTACAAGATCTTAGTTGTTTCCACTCTATTATACATTTTCTAATGTGGCCCTGGTCTTAGACATTAATTCCAGTCAATCAATTTTATTTTTTAGGCTAGCATTAGCCAGAATAAATTTTGGTCTTTTTTTGTTATTTTTAACTTTAAACCAATCCTTATCACATATTCAAACCTCTCCCCTTTGTTCCACCTCCAGTTTTATTAATAAATGACAGCTCTCTATCTATACTATCCTGTGTCCATGTGTACTTTTTCTTCTCTCCTCATCCCTAGTTTAAAGAACCAGTGACACCCAAAAAATAAAATGTCACTTGGACTGACATGGCTGTTATTTATATTTTGATATTTCTGAGATTTTGATATTTCTGTCTGTTTTTATCTTTACTGATAGCAGCCATTATGTTAAACAGACCTCACCCAGTCCCATTGTTTTCCATACTGACTTAGATAAAATATATTCATGAAGTGTTCCTTAAAGGAGAACTATAGCTTGAATTACATTTTATCTTGTAACAAAAGACAGCCCCGGAGCAATCATAGAGGAGGGGGTGATTGACTAATGAGTGAGCCAATCGGAGCAAGGGAAAGGATGCTGGGAGGAGGTATAAAAGGTAAAGAAACGGAAGGAAGGGGTGCAGTAGAGAGGAAGTGGCAGGACATCCCACCCTCCCTCCCCTGTATATATATAAAAAAAAAAGAAAAGAGGAGATGAAAGTGAGAGGAAAGGCTAATTTATGTGTCTATTGTTGGAGGAGAAGAAGGATTTGTCGCAGCTGTGGGCGGAGTAATGAGGATGCCTGCGGGAGTGTTACATCTCAAGGGTTGAGATGAGGGGTGCACAGTGGGCACTACATGGGCATGGGCCCCATCTGGAGTGTGCATGGCTACCCTACCAATACTACCCCATCCTTAGGGGTTAAGGAATGGCGGTATGGGGGGTAGCTATGGCTAGGTATGTAAATAGTTGAGCAGGCATCAAACTGTTATGTTTATGGTTATAAAAGAGTTATTATTAATAAAAGCTGCGGCCTTTTAAGACCCATCTCTCTGGTGTGTGGTGTGTGGTGTGTTATTTATAGATAAGGGTAATGGTGCGGAGATTAAATGTGCGCACTTCAGGAGTCATATACCTTATGTAGCTTACTATGCCAGTTTAGGATGATCCAACCCTAAGACACTTAAAATGTGTGCCCCCAAATGGGCCCATCTGCTTTGCCATCGATTACATGCGGGGGAACCTATTGTGCTGAACTGACCTTGACTGCCCTGCATAGTTACGGACTGGTCCGCAAAGGCACAGATTACTTCATAGGGTAGCAGATTGCCCCACAGAGCTGAAAATTGCTCCTCCGAACCACTGATGGTACTGCACTGCCATCAATTATCTGCCAAGCTGCATCACTAACAATTGCCCTGCAAAGCCACTGATAGTCCTACAGAGGCACCAATTGCTCCACAGGGCTACAGATTTCTCTGCAGGGATGCTAATGGTACTGCAGTGCCTCAGTTTGCCTTACTGAGCCCCTAATTGCACCACATATCATCCAGTACTGCCCATGATTACCCCACAGTGGTGCCAATTGCCCTACAGAGTCCCAAATTGCCCTGCAGAGCAGTCATTTGCCCTCACTTTCCCTAACTGACCTGCAGAGACATGCATTGCACCATACTGCTCCTGGTTGCCCCACAGAGCTTCATATTGTCCTGCACTGTCCCTGAGAGCCCCACAGATTGCCCAACAGGGTTGCTGAATGACCTGCACTGCCCCTGATTGCCTTTAGAACCCAAATTACTGTGCAGAGCAGCCATTTTATTGTACTGACCCACAGAAACATGCATTTCCCCATACTGCCTCTGATTTCCCCACAGAGCTGTGGATTGCCTCATACTGCCCTAACTTTGACAGGGGCTTGTGTCCACAGCAACAAGTCTGGTGTGCCTAGATAGCTGAGAAGGTGTACTTTTGGAGTATATATACTTTGTTGGTGCTATTTACAAGGTAAAGAGTTTTTTTGATACAGTACTCAGAATTTCAGTGAAAATTACTCTTGTGCGAATGCTTCACTTTGGTGTGTTTGGCAACACCTACGCAGCATATCATGTAACTTTCTGTTCAGGAGACATTGCTCTTTCAGATTTTGTTTGTTTTTGTTTTTTTTGGTGTTTCAAGTTGATATGTGTAATAAATGCTGTTTTGACACTTGCCATGAGAAACTTTTATTTATTAAATATATCTATAGAAAGGTAACCATGCAGTATAGCTTCCTTTCCATGGATATATTCAATAAAAAAGTTTGTCACGGCAAGTATCGCCAGAGTCAAATCTCGCAATGCCGCTGTATTATTATGGCATTCTGACAGAAGCGGCTGATCTTGCTTTTTTAAGTTTGAATCTTAGGGGGGAAATTCACTATCCTCCGAAGTGAGGTGAGTAGTCTTCGCCTCACATCAGAGTGACTGAGATGCGCATGCTGATGTCCTGTACGCGGACATCAGCATACGCATTAAAGGGATTCGAGTCTCGGAGAGGCAACTCTTATGCTCTCGCCGAGACGGGAATTCCTTTAATGCGCATGCTGATGTCCGCACGCAGGACCTCAGCATGCGCATCTCAGTCACTCCGAAGTGAGGCGAAGACTACTCACCTCACTTCGGAGGATAGTGAATTCCCCCCTTATTCTTTCCTTTTCACTTTCCAGCATCACTGGCTGCTGTAAGCGAATTCTCTTGTACAAAAGGTAATTTTATAAATATTATATATATATTTATTTATATTATGAACTATTATTAATATTAACAGTAGTATTAATATTATGTAATGCAACATAGATGACATTTACAAATGTTGATGGACTTGATTTTGCTTTATTTTTGTTTTTTTCCTACAAGGTTGCTACAAGTATGATGGTACAATCAAAGACTTAGCAATGCAAAATGTAATTAACTGACAAATGGGCCACAGGGAAATGTTCATATTAATTACTGCTGGGCACTGAGCTTTTGAGCATTAAAGAAAGTTATCCTTTACTCTTTAACCGTTTTATTTAAGAACTTGGGATTTATTCACTAAAGTCCGAATTGTCGCGTGCAGGTGTGAATTCGGCAGATAAAGACAGTTGCAATAGGCTGCTACTGTCGCAGTCACATCTTTATAATGAGAATATTGTCGCAGTTGCGACTTTATGATGGGAAAATTGTCACAACTTTACAATGGGGAAATTGTAGCAGATTTGTTATAGGAATCCGCTGTTTGCGAATTCGACAGTCAAATTCACACCTTATTGATCAACCCTTCAAATGTTTTGATGCAGTCATCCAAATGGTGATGTTTATGGGGGAAAATGATGTAGGAATAGCCTCCAGCTGTTATCATCATATACCAAAAATATGCAACCAAAGGGAGGTTTCAAAACAGTGCATTCTTTGTTTTTGTTGCTTAAAATAACAACAGGTAGAGAAAATGTAAGTGGAGTATATTTGTAGCTATAACACCAATATATTGCTAGTAAATCCATAAATTGCTAGTAAATCCAATAGTAAATTGCTATAAAATTTCTCAGTAATTTAACATGTTGTTGACACAAATTGATGCACAGTTGCATCACATCATGGCCATTACACATTAACACTGTGGTTACGTAGTTAGATTAGGAAAGAATTTGTTGTTGACTGACCATAGCAAGTTAACTTGGCCAATAGACGTCACATGTTTATTGTCTCTCTCTAAAACTTCAAACACTTCCTCTGGAACAACAAGAAAACAGTTTGGTCTGAATTTAGTGCCCTTTCTTATCACATGTTCTACCCTAGGAAACCTTAAATAAAAGGTGACATTGTGGTAATTTCCAGTAAGTGGTTTGTGCTCATGGAATGTAATTTCCTGACTATTCAGGAAATAGTAAATCAAATCTGCTACTGGGTTATTTATTTTTCTTGGTCATTGTTTTGACAGCTAAACTTGATTTGTGCAGATATGACCTGTTAGGTAACTGGGTGTAAAGGGAAGGTTCATGGGGGTGTAATACTCAGTGGCCACCCAAAGCAAAGATATTGCAGTCATAATCACGGTATGTTTTACAAACATTTCCGCTGGATTAATGATTAACCTTAAGTAAAACATTAATGCCCTAGTAAAGCATGTATATATTAAGGACAGCATTAAACACAAACAGACATATTTGTCAGAGATTACCTTTTCATTGCCTTTGCCAGTCATTCAACCCTTATAGAAAAGTCATATCTGACTATTTTTTAAATAGAATGGCTTTGAAAAAAATCCCCTATTGTTGTCTAACTGTTTCTCTGCTTTTGATGACAGCAACTGTTATAAAGGCAGAGCCACTACATTGTGCCCAGTGTACTGAGGAAAGAGTGGCTCTTTGTCCACTTGTGCCCACTGAATGCCCAGAACTAGCACGGGAACCTGGTTGTGGCTGCTGCCTAACCTGTGCATTAAAGCATGGAGAGCCTTGTGGAGTGTACACTGCAAGGTGTGGAAAGGGTCTCAGTTGCCAAGCTAAACCAGGAGAACTCCGACCTTTACATGCAATTACAAGAGGTCAGGGAGTGTGCATGGATGCTGAAGATCTTGAGAGGTTAAGAGCGGGTGATGCTGCAGGTGAGTTCACAGGTTTGGATTGTAAGTGTAAAAAACAGTTCTTTTCACATGAATGTTAAAACTGAGGAGTAATGTGAATGATCAAATGATGGTTTACTACAGTTAAATGTTGTGAAAAAAATGAGTTAAAAGTTGTTTATCTCAGTAATTTGAATTGAAAAAAGACTGCATTACCATTGATCTTAAAACCTTTTCTTAATGTTTTTAGTTAATATTTAATTTTTGTGCTTTGGAATAGAAAGTATTGATGGCAGACTACAATATGTATACAATTAAATCTGCCTCTAAAATCTTTACAGTTCTCTTAAAGCATAATGCAGCTGGGTGAAGATAAAGTTATAATATGTACATCTTTAGGCATGATTATATAAATACAGGTACCAGTAAGGAAAAACTCATTTTATCCACTAATAAATATGCTGCATGAAGAGATACAGCAACTTCTCTAGCAGTTTAGTAACATTTAGTTCCAAATAATGTGTTTTGTTAGAACGTGCAAACATTGAATAGATATAATAATAAACTATATTGGTCTGTAAAATTGATATACAGCCCTAAAATAAATATACTTAGGCATTCATGTTAATAACCCCAAACAAAGAACACCTGCTTAACTTAGCAACAACAATGTTTTCAGGCACACAGATATTTATAAAGGTTTTTGCTGATTTTTATAGGATCAAAACAACTTTTGATTATTAAAAAATGCATGAAAAAGAGACATGGAGATAAAAGCTTTTTTAAACAATGTGTGGAAGGGCACACCAATATGAGCTGAAGTAGTGCTAGATTCTTAGATGCTGGGCACACATCACTTATTAGATAACTAGGTAGAGGAGTAGAATCGGTACACACACACAGGGAGGTGTATGAACCTTATTTAATTAACCATTAGTGCTGGTTACAAAACAGCAAACTTTCAAAGGGATTACAATCTACTCTTTGTCAGGCTGTTTTGTATCCTACACTGATGGTTCATTAAACAAGGTTCTACACTTCCCTCTTTGTGTGTGTTTGCAGATTCCATTCCTCTTATCTAGTTGTCTAATAAAAGCTTTTTTACAAAGGGGAAATTGGTGCAATAAAAACAAAACTTTCTTATATGTTAAGTGGTTTCATTTCAAACTTTATTAATATCCTCTTGTGAGTCAAGAGATTAAGAAATATTTCTACCTACATGCCAGAGAATGTGATTCTTAGCTTCAATAGGTGAAAAAAAAATCACATTATGTTTCTTTGTGCTGAAAAAAACCAAAAAACAGTTTTCTGTAAGTATCAAATATATAAAACCTCCAGCAAACAGTCTCCGTAAGATTCCACTGAATTACCGGAGGAATTGCCAGCATTTCCCAAGCCATAGTCAAGACTGATTTGATTCAATAGAGAAAGGTGTTAGTATGAAAAAATCACAGCAAAAAAACATGAAATATCAGAAAAAAAAAAACAGATGCGGAGTTCAATATTTATCAAACAGCACTTACACTTCTATAACTAACACTATTTTTATAGAAAAGAAAAGGGTGAAATTTATTAAACTCGAAAATGCCTTTTTGGCTTTTTCGAGTTTAATCGGGAGAATGATTTGAAGTTTCTCCCGGTAAATATCGCGAGATTTGCATCATGTGATACTTACTGTGACAAGCTTTTTTAATTAAATATATCCATGGAGAGGTACAGTATAGCTTTCTTTCCATGGATATATTTAATTTAAAAAGTTTGTCATGGCAAGTATTGCCCGAGTCAAATCTTGCGATACTTACCGGGAGAAACTTCAAATCATTCTCCCGAGTTTTTTACCTCGGAAAAGCGCAAACGGCTTTTCCCAGTTTAATAAATTTTGCCCAAGGGCAAAACTTTATCTTTTTCACAACAGTTTTTATGTTTTCTCACAATTTCCATTGCTGTTTATGTTACTGTTTAATGATAGGGGTAACCAAGAAAAAATACAAATATATAAATAAAACTGAATATAATAAGTTGATCCTCCATGATCACTATTCACCATTACGGTAAGAAAAGCAGCATAAGCTATTATTTGTGATCACTGCAGCATCCAATGTAAGTTGATGAAGTTTTGTATACACTAAAATTTGCCTTTACAAAGTTATCACAGATGTGTGGTTTATGGAAAACTGTTTAGCTAGGAGTTCAATAATAATAATAGTAATATGCAAAGTGACAGTCATATACTAAACTGTTTTACTATTTCATTTTTTGTTTTTAAAAATACATTTAAAAATTTGTATCAATGACTCTGTGTATACTTTAAGAATATTCATTACCTGAAATGCTTAACCTGTATTTTAGTACATTCTTTTGTTTAAAAAGTCACTTAGAAATTACAGATCAATGATTCTTGCCCTTTTTTACCTTCTACCGAATGATTCTTTTTGTACTTGTGTCTGCTTACATAACATTGTCACTAAACACTTAAATGACCTCTTGAACTACATGTTTTTATGACCTATAACCTATTTTCTTTACTTATTCGGGTAAAAGAGCAAGTTGACATTATAATTACTATTAGGTTGGATGCTCTCCTGGGGCCTGAAAAATGTTTATGTATACATTTACAGTGTCCTACTTTTTACATTCAAATCACTTCACTCTGTTGCCCATCCCTACACATCTTCCCTTGTTTCCTCATATAAGCCTAGCCCTCGACTCGGCTCTTCCCAAGGCAACCTTCTACATGAACCCCACACTAAGACTGCATACTCTCATCTTAAAGGAACAGTATGGCCAAAAAAAACAAAAAAACACTTATTTATGATGATTACTAACTTTTATTAAATACATGTTATTATTAATTTTAAAAAAATTCTTACCTGTAAAGAAGTGCTGTACAACACTTCTGTGTTGTAGACTCCATCTTCATTTTCTGCTGGCAACTCTACTGCATCCCGAGTCTTCTGAGATGCGCAGCCCTCTCCAGGTGTGCTGATAGTGAAGCCCTGCACCAGCATTTCCTATGTCACATGGGAGAGCGTGCATGTCATCAATGCATCCTCCACTAATTAAAAGTAAATTTTTTTCTTTGGCCATACTGTTCCTTTAAACCCTTCTCTCTTGCTTACCCTTATCTTTGGAATCCTCTACCTTCACCAAGAGCAATCCATCAATGTGCAGGCAGGGCGGTGGTTAATCAGTGGTTAGCACTGCTGTTTTGCAGTGCTGAGTTCTGGGTTCAATTCCAACCTGGACTTCATCTTCCTGGAGTTTGTATCTTCTTCCCACACCTGCATGGGTTTCCTCTTGGCACTCCTTAAAAAATGAATAAATACAAAATGTCTTCAAAACTAAATTGAAATGTTACCTCTTGGAGCACTAGCACTTGTTTTCATTTCTATATTTTATCTTTAAGCAACTATTTATTCTATTTTGTATTTATTTTATTATTTAATTGTCACCTATAGGCTAATGAACTGACACTTTATGCTACTGCACTTGTTACCCTACAGTGAGTTTCTTACGTATTTGGCTCTTATTTACACAAAATGAACTTGAACACAGCCTTTCTTGGCAAAACAAAAAACTCAACTGAACAATACTTTCGGAGTGAATAGTCCGATGTCTGAAAAACAGCGGGTCTCCAAGTGCAGCACACTCCAAAACACAGATTCCTCCTTTAGCAACCCGACCACACCCAAGTGATTCTCCCAGCTGCCTTTTAACTAGGCTTTAGCCTGCAGCTGGGGTGGTTTACAAAATCTGGTCTAACCTCCAGAAGTATGTCCACATTATTATAAACAAATATTTCCCTTTACAGGGGCCTCTGAACGATTGTAATCAAGGCCAGGGGGTTGGCACATGAGCTGTATACCTTATGCATCCATATATGTTTTTAATTATGAGTTAATACATTTTTGTCTGTTTTAATTAATTTCTAGACTCAGGAGTGCGTGACAGCTTTTTTTGCTTTTATTTGTTTAGTTATTATGGGACAGCACCCGGGCATATAATTATTTAAGGTGGTGTGCTTGGAGTGCTTGGATTTTATATATATATATATATATATATATATATATATATATATATATATATACTAGGATAGAATGGTTGTATATATATTTTATTAGTTAAATCATCTAATAAAAAATATTGTATTGAAGAATCTCTAGAAATCCTATATTCTTTGTATAGGTTTTGGACTGTGCTAAAAAGAGGCAGTGTTAAGCGAAGGGGTATGAATGGATATTCTCTTACACTTGTTATCAACAAAGAATCCAAAATTAAACAATGTTTATAAAAGTAAAATGCATCTCTTTTTATTTTAGTTGATTTTACCATAAATATATTTTAAATCAGTTTCAACAATAAATAGCAATTAGCTGACTTAGTATTAAATAATTTTGTTTTTCCCTGTTTAACCACAGTAAGTATGTGCTTCATATTTACTTTGCGTTGACAGAATAAATTGAATTATCTTTAATATAATTTCACAACTACCGTATGTCTTCCTTTCAGATTCAAAGGATTATATAGAACATGATATCATAGCTCCAGAGGGTGCAGACCATTCTCAAGACCAGATTTCACCATTCCTTAAGTTATTTCCTGAAGGCTTAGACAAAATAGATCCATGGAATGCCATCACAGTGTATGAGCGCATGAGAACAAAAAAGATTTTTGAGCGCAGGAAATGGAAGGAACATCAGGTAACTCATACATACAATTTGAAACATATTTGTCAAAAAAAAAATAGGACTTTTAAGAAGAGAAGTCAACAAAGACATTTGGGGCTTATTTATGGAAGGGCAAACAGTCATGTAAAGGTCCAAATTTACATTTATTCACTACTTTCTGATTTATGTATATTCAGCAATCTCTGCTCTGTGGTGAATTTGTAACTAATTTGGATGCTGGTGACACAGAGTTACAGAGTTCTTTACATCACTTTGCATGCAACATTCACATGTAATTTGCCTAAACATTTAAGTGTTGGAGTGTGTCACAGTAGGGAATTCAACAAGGCGAGCTGTGTTGCATTCTCCAGTTTTATTTCACTGGATTAAAGTGGTAAATTAGGAAGTCGATGGCAGGGTTGCTACTGTCCGACTGACTATGCCTTATAATGTAAACGATGGCTACTGACACATTTGCACCTTCGCTATGAAGAATTCTCTGTTTAGTGAAGCAGGAGTAGATAATCTGTGACTGAGAAACAGAATGAGGCAACTCAATGTGATGAGAATTCATTTTGACAGTCAAACTACAACTATGATGATCAACCAAAAATTAGTAACAGCAATAATAGTTTGTTTATTAAGTATTACCATATATGGGGAGGAAGAGGACTAAGACAAGAATATTTCTATGGAAAGATGTATCTGAGCTGTCTTTATCCCAACTTGTGATAGGATTAATTTTGAAATATTTTCCTTATAATGGGACAAAATAATATATCATAATATATTAATTTACCTGTAGTCTTACGCAGAAACTTGTATCACATGACAAAATCAACTTCCTACCTCAATTCCAGTATGTCTGGAGCATAGTTTATGTAGTTGAACAGCCGTACATTATTTTTACTTTGCAAGAGATACCGATATATTTGAATTGATGATTCAGAACAACCAAGTTGTTGTCATGTAGAGGAAACGTTCACAACAATCTAATTTTTTTGCAATCAAAATACACTTCTTAGTCAATGAAATGGTTATATGTGATGGTTTTATTAAAGTCAGATCTTATTAATCATCATGTATTTTTCTTTTAAAAAGTAAGTTGCAGGGAGGGCAAATAGGTTAGCAACATGTTCTTGAGATCTTGCGAAGGGTATTTACACACCAGCACAAAATTTGCAAATTTTTTTTTTAACCGCCTGGATTAAAGTGTAACTGACGCAATGAGTATTTTATTATCAAGATCTTTGAAAGCTACCTTTAAGTTGTGTTTTTATCTCACAGTTTTGTTTTTTTTTTACTCTTGTTGTGTGGATCTCCTACCCTTTGTATCCTAGAATATATAGTTTTTTACAATCTGAGATGAAGACTATACTATTTTACTGAATCATGAAGAGAGTGACATGGATATATTTAAAATAACTGTAATTGCAAAACTGAATGTCAAGATAGTACCCAAAATTAAGGGGTGCAGTAAAAATTCTTCTTTTAAGAAGCTTTTAAAATTAACCAGAGTTTCAGGAAAGTAAATAGTTAAAATGGTAAACTGGTCAAATTGTTCAAAAAGAAATTTCATCACGCTTCCATCCATATCAGTACTTTAAACCTGCACAGAGCATGGATCTAGATAAGTCTAGATACATGCTATCCTTTTATGTACAAAACAACTGGTTTGCAGTTAAAAAATATCTGTTTCTCATGGGTTAGTGCTACAGTGCTAATTTGTTCAATGAATGGATGATTAAAAACCAGTGCAGTCTGCAGCATGTCTCTAAATGAAATACTGATCATTCAGCACTTTCATTTTTTTGCAATATTTCTATGTTTTAGGGCCCTTGCCAGAAAGAGCTTTACAAGACAATGGATAAATTATCCAAGACACATCAAAAACCAGGAGAAGACCTATACAGATTTCATATTCCCAACTGTAATAGAAATGGCTTCTATCACAGCAAACAAGTAAGTCTTTTTCTGTTTTTGTGTTTATATTAAAACAAGCAAGTCCCAGACTTCTTTCCATTTGGTAAAATGTTTAATGTATAAGTGAACATGTTATACAGTTTATTTTTCTGAGATAATACCTAATAAATGTAACAATTGGGTTAAACTAACTGCGATCCACTTGCCATTCCAACAACCCCCCCCCCCTCTGAAGCTGGTGGTGGGTAAATCTGCTTAGGTTAATTACCGGTACATGCTGCTGCATTCTTGGAAACATGACAATGCACATTAAAGGAGCATTAAACCCTCTTTATGAATATGTGCAAAATACATGCTTTTGCTGTGTTATCCATTCTTGTAACTGAAACAGTTTATGAATATTTAATATATTTTAGAAGACATCTTTAATAAATGTCTACTGTAACAATTTTTTTTATCTGCACTGATTAGAAGGCACCTTTAGCTAACAGAGCAGGGGAAATGAAATGTCTGATCAGAGGTGAACAACAAAACTCTGCAGTCAAAGAAGCAAGGCCAGATCCTGTCTGCCAGCCTTTAGTCTCCATGCTGACTTGCAATAAACCCCTTGAGACTCATCTCAAGGATGGTATTTTGTTTTTGACCATTTACTTCATTTAAGAGTAGTATGAATTATCCACCCTCAAACCATATCCCTAACACTCTCCACTACTGATTAAAAACACTGTGGGCATAGGTGGGAAATATCTCTGTAACATATTGTTAGAACCCATTAACCTACTATTTATCTGTATCCCACTGAAATCGGGTTACAGGAGCAATTAGCGACAAGTACAAACAAATTTTCATGCTACTGTTGTCAACCATTTTATTCTATAAACATCAAACTGTCTAAGAATCCCTGCTTCATATTTTCTAACAAAACATGTGTATTTATTAAATAATAATATAGTGGACTTGGTTTTCATTTGTTTAATTCTGGTTAATGCTAAATTGGGTTGCAGTACTGAAGTAAATGTTTTGTAAATATATATGTATTTTTAAAAAATGTACCTTTAAACAGCATTTCTCTCTGTCATCTTCCCTGTCAGCCTGCCTTTTCTGTCCTGGGTTGGGTGATGATGAGTGACATTAGCTCTTCCAATCAGATCCCTGCTAGATCATGATTTAATGGATCTGATTGGAGGAGCTATAATTGTCAATCATTTAGCCCCGTCCAACCCAACTCCAGAAAGAGAAGGCAGGCTGACAGTGAAGAATACACTGGGAAATGCTGTATAGAGGTATTTTTTTTAATTCATATATATTTACAAAAATGTTTATTTCATGAGTACAACCTAAATTAGTATTAGTTTTGAGGTGACAGGCGCACTTTAAGCATAAAACTTCTGTCTTGTTTTAACAATCCCACAGTACAAATAATTGGAGAGCTTAGACATTATACAATCAGACATTCTAAAAATCTCCTCCAAGTGTACATACTGTAAACCTTTATGCTTTTTTAATTTTTTTGCATTTATGAACTAGTTGTAATAAACCACCATAATTTGACACATTTACAGTCTTTGACCATCTATGCTGCTATATTCTAAAATATACAAATTGTAAATAACTTTACTTTCTTTCAGTGTGAAACCTCCTTACATGGAGAACGTGGAAAATGTTGGTGTGTTTATCCATTAACTGGAAAAAGGATACTAGGATCACCTGAAATTAGAGGAGACCTAAACTGCCAACAGTACCTCAATTCTCAGGAATAAAACTCCAAACATGTTTGTATTCTTTAAGAATAACTCTTTGTACATTAACTATTTATTCTTTCAAAAGTTAAATTTCTGCTCCTGAGTGTGTTTTCTTTATTTATGTGTTTTTGTACTCACTAGTTTTACTATTTTTGTTAAATCAAGCATTAACTTAACACACATAAAATTCCATTTATTTATAAAATGATTGGTCTAAAGTAATCAAGGGGCAGATTTTTAAGCACTGATTACCTGGCATATTTAAAAAAAAATGTGTTTTCTTACTTTTCTTAAGTATTTACCTTTTTTTATATATTTTTTTTTATTAATGTTCACTAAAATTGCAGTTTTAAATATAATTTATCACTCAAACATGTATTTCAAACAGTTACATATAAATATCAGAGACATTAAGTGAGAGGTAGTCATATTTTTTTATATATATTTAGATTTACATTGTTCATTTAAAAAGTTATTTTGCAATGTATTTTAACATTTTATTTTGACATGTTAACCTTAAATCACTTAAATGTACACATTTTTGTATAAATTATATTTGTGCAAAATCACTTCACTCCATTTATCAGATACTAAAAATTCATTAAATGCGTACATGTATTTATGTTATGTAAACATACTTTTACTTAATGCTTTACTTTACATTGGTATCTTAAATTCTAGCTAAAAATGGTGAAAAGATATTATCCTTAAAGTTCTGGTTAAGTCCTAGGCTATACATAGTATATTCTCCTATGTACTATATAAATGTATATTTATTTCCAGTACAGTATGAATATTATTCCAAATTAAGGACACACCTCCTCTTTGGAAAAATAATAGCATTATCCTTTTCCTCCACTAATTGTATACTTTTACTCGCCATAAATAAGGTTAGATCTCTTCATTAACACGTTCATGATTAACCATATGTTAAAATTACATTTTCAGAAGAATTTAAATATTAATTTTAATTTCTTATTTTTATGTGAATCAAGGATCCAAAATTCAATAGTATTCTTTATTTAAAACTTCTAGTCTTTTATTAATAATCAACATTATAATGCTTTCTTATAATTCCCCAACATCTTAGGGGGAGATTTATCAAGTTTTTGGCTGATTTTTGCAGAACAGAAAACAAATTTTTATGAAAAAAATCATAAAAAAATAATTTGTACATGGTGAAAACAGAATTTTTAAATAGTGAATACTGGCACAATAAAATAAACACTGTTTCTCAGTCATTAGGCCATCAATTAACCCTTTTTTGGACTTTGATAAATTTCTCCCTGTTAAAAGGGAAATTTATAAAGGTCATTGCAACCTATTCAGTCCATTTTGCTGCTTTTCACCACTTTTAGTTGGTTATT
The DNA here is from genome assembly GCA_019650415.1 of Pipa parva. Lineage (NCBI taxonomy): Eukaryota > Metazoa > Chordata > Amphibia > Anura > Pipidae > Pipa > Pipa parva. The sequence goes on from WMED01003485.1 coordinate 16,262, forward strand.
CACTAAGGTGCGAATTCGCCTGTTGAATTTGCAAGCAGCAGATTCCCATAGCAAATCCGCGACAATTTCCTCATTCTAAAATCGCAACAATTTTTTATTAAGATTGCGACAATTTTCCCATAATAAAGTCGCGACTGCGACAATATTCTCATTATAAAGACGAGACTGCGACAGTAGCAGTCCATTGCGACTGTCTTCATCTGGCAAATTCGCACCTATACACAACAGTTCGGACTTTAGTGAATAACCCCCTTAGATGCTAATTTTTTTATTGGCTGAACAATAAAAAAAAATTAGTGATAATCGTAAAGATCACGTTCAACAAATATTGATCCGTCAGAATCTTTGCACTGTTTTCAGAGTCGTTCACATTCCATTGTATACCACATATCAATGGTATGTTTCATCCTGAAAAAGCATCGAGGTGTAGAAAAATTGCTAGACCTATTCCATAAGGAACAAAGGGTTTTTGTAGTATTAATCAGGTGAACACTTTTTGGGGGGAAAAAATGCCAGAACAGTTCTATAAATCAGCAAAAACAGAGTTATCAATATATTGCAGATATTTCACCACCTTTACAAAGTGAAAATAAAATGTTCAACTAAGGGAGTAATTCAGGATAGTGTGAAGTGAGGTGCGGAGTCCTCGCCTCACTTCGCACTGACTGATATGCGCTCGCTGATGTCCTGCACGCGGACATCAGCGAGTGCTTTAAAGGGATTCCATTCTCGGCGAGAGCAAAAGAGTTGCCTTGCTGAGACTGGAATCCCTTTAAAGCGCTCGCTGATGTCCGTGTGCAGGACATCAACGAGCGCATATCAGTCAGTGCGAAGTGAGGCGAGAACTCCGCACCTCACTTCACACTATCCTGAATTACCCCCTAAATGTCAAGGTTACTAACGAGGTTTCACAAAACTTTCCATCCAAATTGAATTGCATTGTTTTCTGTTTACCATATTACTATTAGCAATAAAACATTATAGAGTGCATTTATATACTGAAATACCATCTTCACAATTGCATGGGTGGATGTGTTTATGTTTGTGTAACAGATAAACCATGTCTGGATAAAGTAAGCAATAAATGCTATGCTAATCCATGTTAATCTAAGTGGGATTTTTCTTTTTTTGATGTTTCTGGTCTGGTGATACATTTTCAGTGCTGTTTGTTATGGTAGCTTGTTGTTACACGTAAAAATGTTACTGATGTTTAAGATTTGTTTGTATTTGTTACCTTATCAAAGGTAAAAAAAAGTAAACTACATTTCATCTGGTAAACTCATTTTGCTGCTACTATATATGTATATATTTTTCATACATTTGTGAAATATTAACACTGCTGCTAAAACTTTATATTATGCATTTAAATTATGTATTCTGTTAAGTATAATATGCAACGTTGCATGCTAAGTTAACAATAAATGTACATTTTCACAAAAAAAAACATGACTGCATTACTTGTGAAATAAGCTATTTCCAAATGTAGCGCACCAACTCTGGAGTATATGATTTAACCCCTTCTTGCTATGCCACACTGCTCAGATGAAAATCGCTGGTAGTGACTTGTATGATGGAGAGGTGTTAGCAAGCTGTAAACAACATCAGGACTATATGACTGTATGATAGCACTCTTTTATACCAGTTAATGATCAGAGCACCAGTGATTCTTGCTTAAACAAGTAGTATAGATTCTATACTATACAGAGGCACATGAAAATAGCAGCCAGATAGTGCAGTTAATGATTAGGCAAATTTCAATATTTGTACACTTCCAATTTCAAAAAGATACACACACTTGCATAAATCAAATAGCTTGGTTCAATGTAGATTTTTGATTGTGGTTTTAACACACTTATCGTTTCACAGATGGGTCACATCAGATACTTTCAAAAGCAAAGATTGTAATTTACAGTGGCAGCAGTTAGTGAGTTGTAGTTACCCTTTCAGTGAGTCCTCTGGAATCAAGATTTGCTGACTCTGGAGACCTGAATCGGTTTCTGTTACTCTCCTTGGAAAGATAATGCAGAGGCCGCACTCCCTCATGGCTGGAATCTGTGGGCTGATTTCCTGGATGAAATCCTCTATGCCCAGTTCCCTAACACTGAACCCTTTTGCTAGGTGTCTTCAATCAGCAAAGACACCTGGGTAACTAACCCGCTGCCAGTCCTAGTTGGGGTAAAGGTTTCCCAGTTAGCTGGTGCTATTTTTCACTTCTAACTATTAAAATTGGGTTGTATCTGAGCCTGAGTAGGTGAGACCTAACAATTTTCTCTTTGTCTGTGGTGCAGGAAATTTACGCTACAGGACAGTTGCAGACATACATGCAATTATAGTCAAACCAAGTTATTCATCAACAGTGGCAATCATTTATAGAGGCCTAGTAACCCAAATCAACCAATCAGCACCTGAATTATATACCGGTGAATGCTAACAGCTAACTAGTTGCTATGGATTACTAGTCCTCCTTTAAGATTGCCCCTATTGATAAATTACCATTGTACATTTAACTCTGTAAGTGATAAAATTAGACGTACTGTACTAATTACAGAGAATGACTGCATTTTCACAGATGGCAATGAAAGTTGTACCTTTAGTTATAATCAAAATTATAACAGCGATTATTTTGTAGCTGCTTCTCAACAAAACAGACTATAAACAAACCCTAAGAATGTGTTTTTAAGGCGAGAATGGTTTCTATCATAGAGAAAAATAGTGCTTAAAGATGGAAGATAATATATTTGGGCTAAAGAAATGTGTGAAGGACTTTAAGATAATTTTTCTGCCCAGTCCTCCCTACTTTTATAATGCTACCTTTAGAAGGGGTGCACTGATTTGCTCAGGAGCATGGGGTTAGACAGGGGAAAAGCCAAGGGGAGTGCTACTGAACGCCCTGACATCACTTCACCGGATACTCTGGAATGACCATTAGGCAGACAGGGTATGAAAGAGGGGCACATTGGGAGTTTAGGATAACTCCTGGGATGGTAGCCTTCTGTGGGGGCGCTTTCCCCCCTTTGGGAATGCCCATTGCACTTACCACTATCTAAAAGTCAAAATACAGCTATAACAGGTAGAGAAATGCTGTTGCTTTGGTTTAAAGGATAAAAACTGTACACATCAAATTATTTTCAGTGAAAAAAGCACAGTTACATTCACTGTACAATAACATATGTAAAAGTCGGTACAAACATACCCAAAAGTAAGATAAATAATAGCAATTAAAATCAATAAAAAATTATTCAGATCTGCACTTCCACCCTTCACAAGGGTATCACAATATCACAGTGAAATAAACAAATGGTACATAGATCAATCTTAAAAGGGTACGGTAAGCGTTAAATATGAAATATAAATAATAAAAAGTTCCCTTTAGTAGTTCATAAAAAATGTTCTTTAAAAACCTGAAAAAAGGGCTTCTCCTTATATAGGCAGGCAGCTTCTTGTATCAGTCAGTGATGTACACCTTCTACAACTCTATTTCACAAATGACATAAAAGACAGTGTCTGTAGGAAGCAGAAGCGCACTCAAACATAACAAATACAGTGCAGTATTGTTTGTAAAGTACAATGACCTGCACCTAAAAAGAAATGCACTGTCCCAGTGCTAGGAAATGTTGATTAAACACACCACCATGTGAAACAACCATTAAGTCTGGGTACTCAATGTATGTATTATCAAAACACACTTATCAATGCTTTAACAGCAATATCACTTTCATCTATCAGGCAATACATCTTTCTGGGGTCCAGACTTACTGAATTCAAAAAACAGTGTTATGTTAATAAAGAAAAAATACATCTCATAGTATGAAACTGTATTTAATAAAGTGCTTGTTCAAAAACAAAGTATTATAATCACAAAAATTCATAGAAAAGATGCATATAATATAAGTGCAGAAATAGTAAGAACTGTCAACGCATTTCTACAGTCTCTGGCCCAACTTCCAAACCAGTCCAGTGACTGGAGAAATGCATTGAGAGTTTTTACTATTTCTGCACTTATACTACATGCAAACTATATGCATATACTACATAGTTTCACAGACTGAGGTTTATTTTTCTTTATTGAATTGGGGGGCCTTGCTTCGCCAGTCAGTAGATGGCTGTTCATGACAATGGCAGCTTTGCAGGCAATCAGTGGCTCTGTGGCAGCAAACAGCTGCTCTGCAGGCAAATGTAAGCTCCAAAGGGCAATCAATTGCACTGCAGAGCAATTGAGGGTTCTGGAGGGCAAACTGCTCTGTGGGGCAATTTGGGGACCTTTGGTACAATTGGTAGCTCTGTGGGCAAATGGCAGACCTGTGGAATCATTTAGGCCTCTGTGGGGCAATCAATGGCTCTGCAGGCAAATGTATGCTCTAAGTGGAAATCAGTGGCTCTGCAGGACAATTTAGATCTGTGCAGGGCAATCAGTAGCTCTTTGGTGCAATTGCCAGCTTTGTGACAAATCATCAGCTCTGCAGGCAAATGGCTGTGGGGCAATTTGGGGCCTTCTGTGGGCAAATGACAGCTCTGTGAGATAATTTGGGGCTATGTGGGACAATCAGTGAGGGGGGGGGGTGCGGGGATCTTATCACTGCAGCAATAGCAGCAGGTATTGCTGCAGCACTAAGTCTACCATTTCATGCTTGAGTTACTGCTGCAATAAGGATTATTACAGTGATAACTAAGGGGGTTATTCACTAAAGTCCAAATTGTTCAGGATATTTGCGAATTCGCCAGGTAATAGCTTGCTACTGTCGCAGTCACAACCTTATAATGAGAATATTGTGGCAGTCACGACTTTATTATGGGAAAATTGTCGCAATCTTAACATTAAACAATTGTCGGAACTTTATAATGGGGAAATTGTAGCGGATTTACAATGGAAATCCGCTGTATGCGAATTTGACAGTTGAATTCGCACCTTAGTGAATAACCCCCTAAGTGTTAAATGCGATTTCAGTTGTTATTTTCAACTCATTTCAATACTCTTCAAGTCAAATTTGTTTTCCTTGCTTTTTCATAAATATGCAAAATTTTTTCAAGCAGCAAAGAAAAAAAAACTTAATCGAATTGAATAGGTCGATAACCTATTTTTTTTTTTACTTTAGTAAATTTCGCCCACTAGTGACTGATAATTTAACCTTAACAAAACCTTTATTTCTTTAGTAAAGCAGCAATTGTATTTAAAATATCTATGAGAAAAGTAAGGTGAACACCTATAGTAACATTTATTAGGCTGAAAAAAGACTCAAGTTCATCCAGTTCAGCCTATTTTCCTGCAATGTTGATCCAGAGAGGGGCAAAAAAAACCATGAGGCAAGAGCCAATTATCCTCATATTAGGGAAAAAATTCCTTCCTGACTCCAAATATGGCAATCAGAATAATTCCCTGGATCAAGATCCCACCTTCAGTTATCTACTACCCATAACTTGTAATGTTCTTACACTGAAGGAAAGCATCCAAACCAGTTTTGAACTCTTTAATGGAATTAACCATAACAACTTCTTCAGGCAGAGAGTTCCATAACCTCACTGTTCTTACAGTAAAAAAATCCTCTTCTATGTTGTCAGAAACTTTCTTTCCTCTAAATGTAGAAGATGCCCCCTTGTAATATTTATTACAGGTCTTGGTATAAATAGATTGTGGGAGAGATCTCTGTACTGACCCCTAATATATTTATACATAATTATTAGGTCACCCCTTAATATTCTTTTTACTAGACTAAACAAGCCCACTTTTGATAATATTTCTTGGTACTGTCCTTTAATTATTTTAGTAGCACACCTTTGAACCTGCTCAAGCTCAACCACATCTTTCTTGTGCACTGGTGCACAAAACTGCACACAGTATTCCA
>WMED01003486.1:12067-22098 GCA_019650415.1 Pipa parva
AATGCGCATGCTGATGTCCGCGCTCAGGACATCAGCATGCGCATTTCACCATTTGCGAAGTGAGCCGAAGGTTTCACGGCTCACTTCGCAAAATGGTGAATCTGGCCCTAAATGTCAGTGTGAACCTGGCCTTATTTGTAGAATTTATTACCTAATTTAAACTTATTTTAAATGCAAGTGCAGATCTGTCATGTGAATGGATGGAGTTGCATACACTCAGGCCAGATTTGGCAGATCATTTTGTTGAAACTTATGTTTAGACTTTCAAAACAGCCATTTTACATTTTCTCTCTCATGGGCAAAACCGGTTTTGAACTTGTTAGATTTAATTAGTGCAAAATACTGAAGAAAGTATTCTGAGGGATGTGCAGGTAATTCACATGTATAGCCCTAATGTTATGTTGTATCAGGGCTAGTAAACCAGTTTATCTGGATACACAGATTGCTACAGTGGTATAAATAACTTTATCTGCCTATCTACTTCCACAATCCCATAAGCAAACACTTTTACTATAATTTGTTTAGTGAGTCTGTGTTAAAGCTTTGGATACCACTGATGTTCTGTTGTATCATGGTGCATATGGACACTTGATGTTTCCACATGCGTTATCAGTCTTATTGCTAATTGCGTGCGCTTTGTGTGTGATTGAATAGGGAAACTAGATTGTAAGCTGCACAGGGGCAAGGACTGAAGTGAATAATGAATCTGTAAAGTGCTGCGTAATATATCAGCGCTATATGAATGAATAAATACATACTTTGCATACATACACTGTAGCATACAGTATAAGCTACCTGCACTGGTCATACTGCATCAAAAATGTGGCCAGCCCATGAACTCTTAACACTGAACATACAGTGTAAAAAAAAAAATCTGTTTGTTAAATGATCAGAATAACCACTGGAGACCCACTGAAGTAAATACACATTTTTTTAAAGTGATTTTCTCTAATGATTGGTCACTTATTCAGATTCTGTTTTTTCACTCCTTCAGATGTCTGTGAGAACGGCATAACCCACAATCATATGCATTGATGCAAAGTGCTCATGCAATGAGAGATGATGTTCCAAAATGTCAAGAACTTGTTTTTCCAAATCTATATACTACTTGTGCCATAAGAATACAATTGTTTGCACTATCTGAAGTGGTCTGTTACCAGTTATTTCTTTTCTGAACCTTCCCAAAAAGCTTATTGTATATGGCCAGCTTCAGAAACTCCCTTCTCTGAGAAGTGTGTGTGTCCAGCTTAACTGTTTCATTTAAACTGGGCATTCACAGACAGATATTGTCTGTCGATTTAGCCTTTTTAGATCAAATCTGCAAACTATTGCACAGTGTATAGATGCATTTTCAAGCAGTAAAGCAGTAGTTTGTCCTTTGTGTGTCTGTGAACAAGACATCTATTGCTGCAATATTTGTGAGCATCACATGTACATACAATATATGATGAACTAATTTCTCTCTGCTGCTAATGCATTTCTGAAGAGTGCTAGATAAGTGTTTATACCTATTGTAGCTTACTTTGTGGCATTACAAAAAAGGAAATTATGGAGCATGACTGATGTATGTAGTGTATTTGTGAGATCAATACTATAATTCTGTACAAAAGAACCTATTCAGTGAGTGCTTGGCTGACGTATCACATTGGTGTTCATTTACAGCACAGCTTCAACAGCTGCTTTGTACTAGAAAAGAACCGCCCTAGGTAAGCAAATTATGAAACTCAGTATGCAGCAGCCCATCTGTCTACGGATTTGTTGGAAACAAGTTATATGTAACATAGTTGCCATATCTTTGATAAAATGAATAAATAAATTTAAAAAAAAAGCATAATATTAATAGTGTTAAGAAACATTTAGAACAGGGGTTGGCAACCTATGGCTCTTTTGATGTCCATATCTGGCTCTTTCACTGACATTGTAACTCCACTAATCAGATCCCTGCTAGATCATGATTTAAGGGAACTGATTGGAGGAGCTATAATGTCAATCATCATTTAGCCCAGCATAACCCACCCAGGAAAGAAAAGTCAGGCTGACAGGGAAGATGACAGAGAGAAACGCTGTTTAAAGGTACATTTTTAAAAAATACATATATATTTACAAAAATGTTTATTTCATTAGTACAACCTAAATTAGTATTCGTTTTGAGGTGACAGGTGCATTTTAAGTAGCAATCGCATATTCTGTGTATTGTGCCACTTAATTTGTTGGCAGTATAAAAATGAGTAATATGTGTTCTCTCAAATGTAAATGATTTTTCATTCAGCAGCTTTAAAACAATGCATACAATAACAGACAATTCAGCTGTCAATTTTTTACTTTCTGACATTACTGATCTGTTTTTTTACCATGTTAATTTAAACATGGCTGGCACTGTTCAATGAAATAAAAGATCTTCCAAACGAACCCTGTTTATAATCGTGGCTGACCTTGCTGGGGTCACATGCTATGCTACAAAGCCTCCTGCTTTGTTATTTTAGGAGAGCATACTTATTGGTTAGTTATATCATTCATTATCTCTGGAATGCATATCTGGAAAATGTTATGAGCTCTAGAACATTTGAGTTGATGTTCTTAATGTGATGGTAATAAGCAGGTTTCAATTAGCATAGCAGTTGATTAAAATAAACTGGTCTCTATTTTACTGAGACAGAGAGAATAGTGCAATCCTAAATCATTTGCATGATGAAATATTTTCATAGTAAGGCTTTTGCCTTTCAGTATATATTTCTGTTAAGAGTTCAAATTCATTGTAAATTAATATTGAATCTTTACATTGAATTTATCCCATATACTAATTTTACACATGAATACTGAAAACATCTTAAGAATCTGACCTTTTTATTGTACTAGCCCAGCGTTTCCCAAATGGTGGGTCGCGACCCGGTACCAGGCCACGAAAGCAAAATGCCGGGTCACGAGAGCGCGTGTGGGTTTTCATGACTGAAAACTAGTAATGGACTTTGCGCACGGCACCGCTCATGAATATTCATGAGGCACCTACTTCATGAGGCAACACGCATTGTACGCCTTAAAACTAGTAAGCCTTACTAGTTTTAAGGCGTACAATGCGTGTTGCGTCATGAAGTAGCCGGCTCATGAATATTAATGAGCGGTGCCGTGCGCGAAGTCCCTTACTAAGTGGGTCACGAAGGATGAGCACAAAAATAACCGCGCCACGGAAAAATAAGTTTGGGAAACACTGTACTAGCCAAATAAAATGCTTAATGTTTCTACAGCTGAATCGACTTCCCAACACAACTGTTCACTCAGCAATCAAAACTGATTCTGCAGGTCGGAAAAAGCAGAACTAAAGTTAAATTTTCTCTGATAAAATGTTGGCCAAGACTTAATGATAATTATAAATCTGGTCTGCTGATGACTGCAGTTGGAATAGATATGCGTGGTTTGTCATTTTAGCTTGGTTTAAATGCAATTGGTAAATCTGACACAAAATGCCTAGTATGATTTTCTTTGAAAGGGAAACAGAATCCCCTGGAACTTTATTTTATTAATTTATTTTATACATTTTTATAGCACTGCCATCTTCCACAACTGGTAAAAGAGATTATTCATTCACTTACAATCTAGATTCCCTTTACAGTCACAAGGGAGACAGAAAGGCAGAGACTAGGGCTTCATTAATTAAGATTGAATTAACCTTGTATGAAATGCTATGAGGTGAAGTAGAGCATCTTCTGAACTGAACACACAAACACTGAGGGGATTACTCTCTAAAGTCCAAATTCGACTGACAAATTCTCAAACAGCGGATTCCCATATAGCAAATCCAAGACTGCAACAATTCTCCCATTGTAAAGTCGTGACTGCGACAATTTTAAAGTTGCTGCAACAATATTTCCATAGTAAAGATGCGACCGCGACAATATTCTCATTATAAAGATGCGACCGCGACAATATTCTCATTATAAAGATGCGACCGCGACAATATTCTCATTATAAAGATGCGACCGCGACAATATTCTCATTATAAAGATGCAACTGCGACATTAGCAGTCCATTGCAACTGTCTTTAGCTGGCAGTCACACCTTTATGTAACAATTTGGACTTTAGAGAATAACCCTGAGAGTTCACAGCAAGAATGAAGTGAATATGTAGGTACCCGGTTTCCATAACTTTGTCAAACCAAAGTGGAATGTTCAGAGTAGCATGAAGCAGATAGGGTCCCCTAAATTAGCATGAAAGAGAAACTATTAGAATAGTGGCAATGAGGTAGTTATTGGAAGTAGCAGGCAATGTGTTTATTAAATTATATATTGTGTGTTCTGCTCACCTCATACCCTGCTTCCATCAGAATCTCATAGTAAGTGGTGCACATTATAATAGTATTCAGATACTGTTTTCAATAATAAATGTATATTTTGATAACTAAATCCCATTAATTCTTTTAATGATATTGGTCTGAATTTTACCGGAAGAGGCTGATAAAGAATGATTATTGCCCTGTACTCTGCACATGTTGTTTAATATGTATTATGTATTTTAGTCAAGGGAATCACATTTAAAATACAGAACTCTGCAATTGCAAGAAATAATGCATGCTATAGAAAAGGCTACATATAAGGAATACAATATTACACATTTTCATTTTTTTATTCCCATTCAGTTTCCATTAATTAAAAATTTTGGTTTGGTGATGAATGGTATGTAAAGATCATTGGATGTTATATTTGCATCCGGTACAATCTGATCAGGTTTTTTCTGTAAAGATGGGTGAAGATTTAAGGATTTGCAGAACTTTTCCAACTCTGTGTTTTAGAGTCTCTGAATCACATTTTTTTTTCTCATCATGCTGCACTTAATCAGGTATTTCTTTTGAGTTCCTTATTATTTACATCATTGTTTTACTTTATTAGAATTCTTGCATCAAATCCTTCCATCCATGTAACATCTCAAGTCTGTTTCATTGTACAACCTGTACTGTGAAATAAAAGGAAACTGTTTAGTCTTAAAGCAGATAAAATTGGCAAAACCCAGACAACAGAGTGCTGAAACATACTCATTTATTTTTGAATGTTCAGTCAGTATCCCTTAAAGCAGGGGTGGCCAATTAATTTTCCCATGGGGCCACATGAGAAATAGGAATGGCTTTAGTGTGCCAGACTTCCCCCACTGTGCTGCCCCTTCTTTCCTTCTGACTACCCTCTGAAGGAGGGGGGCGCTATCTTGGTGCTGACCCCCCTCCTTCTTCTCCCTATCCCTACCTCTTCCCTATCCCATCTTCATCTGATCTAGCGCTTAGCCTTAGTGCTACAGCGTTCCTCTCTCACAAGAGGTTGAAAGCTTTCAACTTCCTGTGAGAGGAATGCTGTAGCGCTAAGGAGGAAGGTGAGCACGGCCGCTACCCCGTGGCCTGGCCCTGTCACCTGACGGCAGAAGGGCTGGTCCAAAGATGTCTGTGGGCTGTAGTTTGCCCTCCCCTGCCTTAATGGGACTCTAAATTCTCTACAAGATGTCTTATGTTTTTGTAGGACTCACTGTGTATGTCCAAATGAACGTAACACTTCACTATTGTGAATAACAGTTGTTATGCACTGCAAATTACCTCATTTCTTCTTAATAGGATGTTGTATCTTTTTATATATAATCACAATTTATGCTTTGTTTCCCATAGTTTATTATGTTGTGGACACCTGCTTCATAATCACAGTCCTTCAACACGTGTGGGTAAAACAAGACTATGGGAGACCCCACATCTGTAGACAATGGCTGCAAGCCTCCAGATGTGTGCTTGGAATGTGGACAGGCTCATCCTCTGACAGAGAATCACATTTACAACTTCCAGGATGAGGTGGATGATGAACTTGTATGTCACATTTGTCTGCAGCCATTGCTGCAACCCATGGACACTCCTTGTGGTCACACATACTGCTGTAGATGCCTAAGGAATTTCCTACAGGAAAAGGACTTCTGCCCTATGGACCGCAAGAAGCTTAGTTTTCAGGACTGCCACAGGTCTAGCTTGTTGGTGAGAAACTTGTTGGATAAGTTATCTGTTAGCTGTCCTTTTTTGCCTGAGTGCAAGCAGGTCATGCAGCGATGTGAGCTGGAACCCCATCTACAAAACAGGTATTTCTATTCCTTTTTTTGTTTTTTTTTTGTTTAACCAAAATAAAACATATAGAAGGTGGAGTTGGGAGTGAATGATAAAACGTTGAGATGGATGTGAATGGCACATATTTTCTCCAGCAGTGCCTGATATGTGTAAGGGAAAATGTTTGTCTTTTGTCTTATTATGAATTGAAAGCCTTTTGGGAATACAGTTATGTTCTGTTCAAATTCTTCTTTGCTTTGTGCCCGGCTCATACATTAGGCCAAATGGTATTTTCCCAAGGCCCCCACAGATGAAGATTTTATTTATTTACTGCCCTACAATGGTAACTGCATCAGACTTTTTTTTATATAATATGGTTTAAAAGCATTGACTTTTATATTTCGATATTTAAAGAGAAATTGTCAGACTGAAACACTTGGGGCCCACCAGATCTTGCAGACCCCCTGCCTACTCACGAATAGCATTCTTATTACTCACTCTCAAGCTGCCATACTAAATGCTACAGAAATAGACAAGTGACTTAGGTAAGGCAGGAAATAGTAAAAACCAAAACAAACATTTTATTAAACTATTCACATTTCATATTTGTATATTTATTTGTATTCATCCCAGCTACACTGCACATTGCTCAATACAAATTACTGCTAAAACTTCCCAAATATTCATTTCTCTTGTGTACTTCTCTTAAAAACTTTATCATCTTTGGCTGCAAAATGGAGCAAATGGTACTTCCAGATAGGCACTGTTTTCATCTATGGAAGAAGCAAAAAGCAATGCTTTTGTTAAAACCCCAATGTACGCTTTAAGCTATTAATGAGACTGTAATGAAGACTTAAAGGGTATGAAAAGTTTGAATAAAACATTTAATTACCTTTGACATGTATACATATAGAGAGCCAACCTAAACATTAAAATGTAAAAACGTTTTGGTACCAGTAGTACTTGCCTCTTGTTTAAACTGCCCTGCTCCCACAGCCCTCCTGTGTACAAGCTCTTCCTGTATAGTGCCAATAAGCCCTGCCCCAAGTGACATCAATCACTATTCAGAGAGCACATTCTTGTGTGGAATCCCTTTCACTTCTCCTTATCTAAAAAGCCTGTTCCTGACCCTGAGCATACCCAGATCAAAGCTGTTCAACTGCTTCTGCGGTGGCTGGTTTGTGTGGAAGTAAGGGGAAGGAAAGGGCGTGGCTACACACAGCAAGGAAATTCTGAGAGAGAAAGCAGTGGACAATAAGTAAATGGGGCTTTCTTTATATACAGGGTTTACATACCCTTTAAGATTAGGGGTACTATTATTTGTTTTGAGATGACAGGTGCACTTTAAAGATTGCTACAGTTGTTGCAACCTCCTCTGTTGTTTGAATAAAAGCTGTTCAATTTTCAAGCAGGTACTATCCTTGCTGCCTGGGAAAATAATATAACATTTTCTTTTTTTAAGGTTAAATTGTTACATTTTCAGGAGGGATTCTACTGAGCATGTTGTGCTACTGATCAGTGTGAACAGGCAGCAAATTCAGTAGATCAGCGGTTCTCAACCTTTTTTGGCTGCGACCCCCGGCACTGATGTCACCGCACATCACGTGATGACGTTTCGGCCGAACGTCATCACATATGCACGTCACGTGGTGACGTTTTCGGCCGACGTCACCCCGCAGGAACCCTTATAAGAAGGGTCCTGCGGACGCTTCCGGGTGCCGCAGCGGTTCTTGACCCCCATGTGTCGGTCGTGCGACCCCCAGGTTGAGAACCGCTGCAGTAGATAATATCTGGAAATCTAAACAAAAAAATGACACAGAACAAAATATGTTTGTTTTTGGATAACTATTGAAATAACACAACATACTTTTAGACTTTACAGCAGGCACTGATTTAAACAGTTAAAGGAAAACTAAATCCTTAAATTATATATAACTGATTATGCCCAGCATCAGTACACTGATTATTCATCTCACGATCCTATGTCAACTCCACTGCAGCTCACTTCTCCCCTGTGTGTGTCATAGATTGTGAGAAAGTACCTGCCCCCTTTCCAAATTTTGCTGATACAGGCAAAAAGTGCATGCACAGATTGATTTTTTTTTTTTTTTTTTTTTTAATATTTGCCATGTGCATTTTGCCTGTTTTCGCAAAATCCAAAAATCCGGAAGGGGGGCAGGTACTTTGTGATCTATGTTACACACAGATGGGGAAACCTGATTGAGCCTCATTACAGTTAGTGTACTGATGCTGGGCACAATCAGCAATATATAATTTAATGGTATAGTTCTCCTTTTAAATGTCCATTCTGAAGCGCTGAAGAATATCTCTGCATTGCATAAATAAAGGAAAGAAAGAAGATTGTGACGATTTAGAACAAAGTTTCTATGAGGAAAAAAATCACAGGTTTTCATTATAAAAAAAGTCCTAAAACTACAAGTTTATTTGAGGTGTCTTAATTTTAAAATTGAAGAAGGCATTGTGGGAAAAGCATAACTTTTTGAGTTGCAGTAAACATATCATTGGTTTGCTTTAAACACCTGTCTAAAGACTAAGCCCAAAAGCTTTGTGAACATTGCATTCAGTGCAAGCCCTGTTTTTTATCACATGACTTCTCTTGTCGAAAACAAACTAATGGCTTGGAAACAACAGAGTCCATAAGAACAGTTTAATGTGTAACCTGTAATCACTGTGCTGGATTCATGGGGAACAGGAGTGATTGCTTAGTTCTGTAACAAATGACATGCAGAGGTGGAGTATGTTAATGATGAAAAAAATGGTAAATCATAAGCTATTTTATTGAGCATTCTAGACAAATAATTACAGGTGCTGTTCATATTTAATTTTTCAGAGCACTTTTGGAGCAAGGAAAGGGTGGCATGTAAAATTATATTTTCCTGTAGTTGCTTATAGCAATATCTAGTTAAATGAGTAACCTTGTATCCTTTAGAGTTTGAAGACCCTTTTTTTATTACTTTACTCCATTTTGTCTTCTTTGATTTGCACTTCTTTAAGGATCTTCTATCTCTACATCCTTTTTTTTTTTTTTTGTCATTTATTCTAATGTGTAATCAGACATATCCACCCTGGATTCTCATATCTCAATGCTGCCCATTATATTCTTACAGTAACTGTGAGAAGCATGTGGAATATCCTAATGTTGTGGCTGGATCCTATTAAAAATGTTTTGATTAAAAAGTGTGTGGCATTCTCAAACAATGTAAATGCTGTAAACGTTACTGAAATACATTTAGTATTCACATCTAGTCCAAAAGCCTTCAGTGGGTTTTACAAAAGAACTGTCGCAGAACCTTCTAATTTACACGGACTTGTTCTTTAAGTACCATGTATGCAGAATTTATCACCCCTAGATCAGTGGTTCTCAACCTTTATTTTTTTTGCTATGACCCTTTATCCATGACCGAGACAATTTTAAAGTCGTGACCGCAACAATAATTCTATAGCAAAGTAGCAACTGCAACAATATTCACATAATCATATGTGAATATTGTCACAGTTGCGACTTTACTATAGAAATATTGTTGCTGTCGTGACTTTACTATAGAAATATTGTCACTGTTGAGATTTTGTTATAGAAAATATTATTGCGGTCGTGGCTTTGCTATAGAAATATTGTTGCGGTCACGACTTTAAAATTGTTGCCATCGTGGATAAAGGGTATGAATAATCTGCGACAATCCTGAGGGGTGTTAGGCGATCCCTGGTGTTAGGCGATCATTCAACCCAAAAAGGGGTTGCGACCCACAGGTTGAGAACCACTGCACTAGATGCAACCATTTAGCTACTCAAGGCTGCCACCGTAAGGCATGTATCCCCCACAACCTGACAAATGGGCCACTTTCTCTTCTTTTCTCACACTCTTAAACTGCTAATTTCCCTGTTGGATTGCTCAGTATCTACAAACCCCAAAATCAGAAAAGTTGGCACGTTGTGTAAATCGTAAATAAAAAC
>WMED01003487.1:0-22093 GCA_019650415.1 Pipa parva
CACTGATTTTAACAAATTAATTTTTATTTTTAGAATTTTATAAATATCTCCAATATTATGTGGTGAAGTGTCAGGGTTCATTATCATATTAATGAGCATCCACTATATGGCAGCCATGAGATAATAGCACCAGCAGTTCTATTAACTAGCACTGTAGCCCAAAGGCTTTTTAGGATTCATAATATAGTAGTTTGGGCTGGAAGGCCCTTTATGTTCAGCATATTAGTTACGGTTTGAGTACATTCATTCTTCTTTAAGGACAGTTTCACTTAAGTTTTGATACTTTAGTGGTTGCTTAAAAACAACAAAAAATGGTATACAGAAAATAACATTTTCGGCTGTCATGGCCCACTATGCATTCTTTTATTATTCTTAATATTAGGACAGTCTCTTTTAGTTAAAGAGAAGTAGTGTGAATATGAAAAATAGTTTCCTATGGGCAAAGACAGACTAGTAAGTATTTGATAAGGTGACATTAGATATATTTTATTGCTGTATCTTCTGTGTAGGGAAGTTGTGGCAGTTAAATTGAGAATTGTCTCTTGTAATAGTTAATAGAATCATTCTTAGAATTAAAATACAGAGACTATGGAAAAGTCATGCCAATCAAATTACTTGTGTGATTTCTACCACAAAAAACAAATTTGGGCGAAATTTATAAAACTCGGAATTTCGATCGATTCTGATCGATCGGAATTTGCATTCGGGCGATCGGAATTCTGATCGGGTGATCGGAATTTAATTTCGGGCAATCGTTTCGCCTTTAATAAATTTCACCCTTAAAGTGTCAGAAAAAGCCAACTGTGTTATATAGTAAATGTGTGAATATTCATAACATTTCCTGGGCAAGTTCACATTTTGCACAGCACCTCCTAGGGCCCCTTTTGTAGGTGGAGACACCCTGAACCCAAAATACTTATAGTGGTCTCTGCTAAACCAGTAAAGACCCAGGCTATTATTATTACTGTCTCATAATTACACCTGCAAACCTCTTACCACAGAGAATTCACCCGTTTCATTGTAATGATTTCAATTAAATATAAGCAAATAATCACAATACTCATGCAGATGTAATTCTCCCACACTTCCTACTAACATCGTTATGCATCTTCAGTGAATACAGAAATCCTTTCATGTAATTGCAAATGAAGCAATAAGATTTGTGACAATTTGTTTACGCACATAGCCATTTAAGAAAGAATTTCAACTGCTGCTCCTGGTTTAAATAAGAAAAGTAAAATAGCTTGTGTGTATATTCTGTATTGCAGTTAAGTATTACATTTGTAATCATCGAAATCAATAAAATGGCGAATGATAAAATCTGATCCTTGGTGGGAGGAGGGAATTGCAGACAGGGAAATGCATACAACTTCTCCTAATGCTCAAGGTCACTGAATGGTCATGTGCAGATTGGCATTCAATGCAAAATGGCAACTGCTGGCACTGAGTACATTATTTACTATATTACAATTGATGGAAGTATTGGTTCAGGAGGTGTTTGGATCTTATCGATACAAATTATGCTACATCTCTGATACTATTTCTCTTTCCCTTTGCCCTTTAGGTACAAAATTTTATTATATATGGCATTCATGCAGTAACACATACAATTCAAAACAACACTAATGTATCATCATTTATTTAAGGGAAAATATATATATATATTGTAGGGATTTACTCACTTGCTGCGGTCTTCTTGTCCAATAAACGAAATTTCCAATCAGTTTCTTTCTTAAAAAATGGTATTTATTGAAAGAAAGTCCAAAACAAAACAAATTCAGCCAGTCTTGGCAAGATAATAGCATCAACCAAAATAGCAGAGATGTACAGCGTTTCCTTTCACAATGTAACTTCTCCCATAAACATGAACATCTCAGTCCATAACTCCCACTCCAGAGAGTACCAGTGGTCTTCACCTTAACCACACTTTAGCCCCACTAAACACACACACAGAGAGACCTTCTCTGTCTGTCTTTCTTTCTTTCTTTCTTTCTTTCTTTCTTTCTTTCTTTCAATTCTTTCTCTCTCTTACTCTGAGAGAGACTCAGGGCCTGGGCAGTTTCCTAGCTACCCTGTGTTTCTTTAAAACATGCACAAGTGCTCTCCATATTAGCAACACCTGAGAGGGAGCATAGGAGTGGCCATCCCACCCAATCACTACAGCCACTCCCAAACCCTGGGCCCAAATTCATTTTAAAGAAACACTGATAGTTTAACCCTATCAGTTTTTTTAGTATTCCCAGGGTTTCTATGCCAGAGTTAACAGGAGTTTTACCTGGCACATACACTCCATCCCTCTCTCTCACACTGACCTGATTACAATATATATATATATATATGAATCCACTGGTATTTTGACCTGAAAAAGATATAGACTAAATGTTAAAAAGCCACCAACTGAAAATAAGATTGTCCCCATTAGAGCATTAGAGTGGGTGGCTCTCTGGTGGTTGTTATGTTCTTGTTCTCAGGACCAAAATAACCCTCTACCCAGGAAGCTAATGAATAGTCTGACTGTAATGTGTGACATTCTACTGCAATAATGATGATCAGCTGCAGATATTGAATACAGCTTCACAGAGTCAGGAAAATACAGCATTTGGCTATTTTACAAAATGGGGGAATAATGGGGGCATAAAGCGGCATAGTTCTACCACTTTCAAAACAGGCGTCAGACTGCACACGGGCTAATTTGTATAGTATGAGTTTGAGCTAGTGTCAGATTCACTACAAAAGGTTTGAGGTCTGGACCCTAGTGGTTGGATACAAGCTAGTTACAATATAGGCAACTAAAGTATTAAATGGAATAAATAGATTACCGTGCCAAAGAAAGATTATTACAATTTATGGTATTTAGTTTAGAAAAAAGACAACTTAGAGATGGCCTAATAAGCATGTATAAATATATAAAGGATCAATACAGAGAGTATTATCCAGTGCTAAGATTTTCAGTATTCTGAGTTTCAACATTGAGTATTCTGAATATTCCCTCAGGTGATCCTCAGATCCCAAACAGTTGCTACAGTGAGTTACCAGGAATGTTGTATTGAAATTAAGGTACAAGGCCCTTGGCATTGTAATTAAGCTATTAAACTCTTTACATTGTTATTAAGCCACTGGCATTTGCTATTGTAACTACTGTACACTAGTGAGCATTTCCCATTGTTACTTGGACACTGAGCTCTTAACAGTATAACTGAGCTATTAGGAACTAGTTTGTTTTGTATTGCGGTTACTATACTGTATTTAATCAATCTACCTGCATTGTAATACAAGATAGAAGATACATTTAATGGCATAATATATATATATATATAAATAGATTCACACAGTAATCTAAATAAAAATATAGTTGTTACATAAGATTAAGATGTATCAAATAGAAACAAATATAATATGATTTGCTATGGATTCCTGGGCTGATTTTTAGTCTCATTCTGGCCCTTGTGGTAATGTCATTTAGAAATAAATCATTTACAAAGGAAGAAATGTAGCAGTTTCAACAAATAGTCATAGTCTGTGCCCTCATATATGGATATGATATGTTAACTCACAAATATACAGAAAGATAAATATTCTGTATGTTTCCAATATCATTTCCCATGTATTAAATGTACATGGATTCAAGATCCTTGGGAGAATCTTCTATTTGTGAGATCACTTTTATTCATCTGAGCTTTCCAGGTGAATTAAAACCCAGTATCATATGCTATAGTCACTCAGTATTGTCATATTTTTTAGATGCAACAAATATGTAACATGTCGACTCAGAAGACAGATCGAAATCTATTTTTTCAACTTTTTTGCAGCGAAAATGGCTGTTTTTCACCGCGTAAAACTTGAAAATTATGTTTTCAACCTTTTTTACCCCAATTTTTGGCTGTTTTTGCTGTGGAAATGGTCTAAAAATAGGCAAAAACTGGTGTAAATGGGGGCAAAAAGGTTAAAAGTTATGTTTTTTATCTTTTTCCCCCTTTTTTGTGGCAAAAAATGGACAAAAATTGGAGGGGAAATAGTCAAAAACATAATTTTTGACATATTTCCGGTGAAAAACGGCCATTTTCACAGTGAAAAAGTCAAAAGAAAATAGTTTTCGACTTTTGTAAATTTCTCTCAAGATAAGTACGACAGCTGGAATTGGTAAAATTATTTTTAGAAAATTCAGTTTTAGATTTTATTCTTCGATAAAGGATTCATTTAATACATCTTATTCTTAGATAAGCGATTCCTTTCTAGACATGAAAATGGTTGTGTTTAGTATATATTAGTATGTGACACAGGTCCAGAAATAATGTTAAATCTACTGTACATATACTGTACATGATATTGTTTTTCCTGATACAGAAACATGTTCACTTTTTTTTTTTATTATTTTCCCTTAGACCATCAACAAAGTGCTCCTTCAGTACGCTGCAATTATATCGAATGACTTTGGTTCATACTGCAGCAAAGAAAATGTGGTAAGTAGTAACCTCTGTGCTAAATTGCTTTACAATAAAATAACGGCTTGTTACTTTTAAGGGATAACATTTTGAGTAAAAGGAGCTTGGCAATGCTTTAGTTATGATCTCTTTGTAATCAAAATCTCTTCTTTACCAATGTAGAATAACAGCATTTGGTGATAGTTTTCTGGCTTTATTGGCTCCATGTTGTACTCTGCTTGAGATACATAATTATGTTTATTAGATACACATTTAAATGGCACATACAGTACCTCTTTAGCAAATCAATGAAATGAAAATGCTACAACGCTCATTTTTGTTGCAACCGTTTTAATAATAACACAATCCATGTTTACATCCACAAAATAATGAATTGCATGAATATCTCAAGCAACAGTGAAAAATGAAGTAAATGGTGTGTAAACAGGGAAATATTAAAAAATAGGAATATACTCCATAGTGACAGCTGCTAGAACATATGGTAGTACAAGGAATTACTACGTACTGTAAATGCACACAATACTGTATTATACCGGCAATTGCGCTTGAAAAAGATTAGCCAATTTATAATCCATAGCTGATTACTAAACAATTAAACTCTTTTCCATGTGTATACATAAGAGGAGAATAATGATTTTTGAAGTAGTCAGTGCATAGAAGAAATATAGAAAATTTGCTAGAAATTTGGAATTTATCCAGTTTATTTAACTGCCAATGGTTGTTTTGGGCATATTAGCCAAAAAACTCTTTAGTTTGCACACATTATCGAGAATATCTTAATTCTTGGGACATTTAACACATAATATAGGGAAAATATATTATGATTAGCCTGTTTGTTATCTAATAAGGGTAAAAATGTATTTTTTAGTTACCAAATGATGGTATATTCCTCATTTAGACTATGAGGTAACCCTTTTATTGCCATACCTGCATTTATTTGAGAAGTTCTGCTCATGCATCCGCTCTGTGCTCCTTCCAAACAAAGCGAGAAACAGACATGTAAAAAATACATATGCAGATAAGAGAAATGTATCCCTTTTAATTAATCATAAATACCTTTTTCTACAAAACTTACCGGGAATATCTCTTTATTAAATCAAAGATCTTTACATTTAAAACTGCTTTGTGGGTTTTAGGTATGTTGTCCATGTGCACACAAAACAATATTCAGAGCGTTATGTACCATAATATGTTTTCAAAATACATTCTCAAGGTATAGGTGAGGACAGATATTTATCAAATCACCCTACAGTGAACCAACATCTACGCTGCTGCCAAGGACACTATTTACAACCATTTATGAAGCAGGGTGTTTAACTTTTTCTGAATTGAATGAATTTATTGCATGTAATGTTCCCACTAAATTCTCTTCCCCAGTGACTACTATATGTCAAACAATGCTTCAATCACTGGGAGGAAAACAGTTAAAAGCTGCAGCTTTTACAGCAACAAATACAAGGCTTTTTGCTCACTAGTGGATCAGTATATTCATTATTTGAATAAAAGCAATGATATGCATTGGCAATTTTTTTTTTCTATTGAAATGATAATTTAATCTAAAATATTTTTCATACAATAATAATTTGATATAGCAAATAGGATCTTTTTTATCGGTTTGGTAGGCTGCACAATGTGAACTCGCTAATTTCATTCATTATCATACAAAATCAAACCTGCCTAAGTTGCTGCCTTCGAGCTTTTGTTAAACTGCCAACATACCTGAAGCTGTACTTTAATATCAGCTGGAGACCCACACATTGAATAGCAGTTAGTCACTTTATATATTTTGTAAGTTTTATCTGATAAAACAAACATACAATTTGCTGCAGTAAAATCTGGGGATTTTATAGATTTTATCTTCAAAATATGAGAATAGTCAAGAATTCTATTTGTTACCATGGTAATAAACATTGATATCTTCACTCATACAGTGTGTGTTCAAACCAAAAAGCAACTTGTAAATCCTCAATTTGGTTTATGTACACTTGTTTATGTCATGTTTATTTAGTAAAAATAATCACATAATGCATTATGCCATAAAGTGTTATTTTCTTTGCTTTCATTATGAGCAGTAGCTTGATTTTTACATTTTAAGTCATTAAATAGAGTTACCAGAAAAGAATAAAGGTAATGGTAATTCTTAACCCTTAGGTTAAAATCCCTAAACTAGCTAGTAGCTAGTAAAGCATAACTTACATCACAGGACTTTTGCTCTGGGGAAAAACAAGACTATAAGAGAATACACTGCTAATCATACATTATCAGAAATGTAAGATATGGTTAGCTATGGGGGATACTGCCTCTTTGGTATCACATGTCTTTTCCTATGATTGAAGATCCAATGTGGGACTGCAGGGCTGCCAACAGAGGGGTACAGAAAGAATTTCTGATGGGAGCCCCACCAGCTTAGCAAACTAGGGGGGTCCAGGCACACTGTAATATATAAACATCTGAGTACCATCCAATGAAACTGATCGGCTAGTGGGGAATGTATAATTTAACTAGGCAGTTACAGGAGATACCAGAAGGGGATATTTTCTTTCCAATAATTTGTATAGAGTTTAAGAAAAATGTAAAGTGAAATATTTAAATAAAATTAACATATCCAACAAAAATATAAAAAATAGTCTCTGGGTTTTTTGTCTATATAAACCAAGATCTGGGAATCACTGAGAAGTTAGAGAGATAAAATATATTTCCATGATAATCCATAATAGAATAGTCTGTATCTTGTCCTGAATTAAACTGTTTACTAGTATAGTGACAGGCAGGTGGAATAAAAGAATGTAAATATTAATATAATATTAATTATAATTTTGCCAGCAATGTTCACAATGTACTACATTGGTGGTAGTCATATAAGGGTAAGGTCAGTTCTAGTGGCATGCTAAATGAGGAATCTGTCAGCTATTTTTAGGATAAATGGCATCACTACAATTTAATATGGTACAACATTTCGTCTTTATTTACTATCATAATCAAAGGGTGTGGTAACAGTTGTTTTTTTACCATATCTGAGTGCTCACATTTAAGTAAAAAACACCTGCTCCTAGGGGTCTTTGAGGGGAGAGATGAAGAAAATGCATGCTGGGACCTGCTGGACTTTGATTTCAATGGTAAAGGATGACTGTATTCAACAACAAACTATTGCAGTTTTAGGCTAATTTGAAAATGCCATCTCGCCTCGCCGTCTGTAAATTAGTCTAATCATTTATTGTCCCTATAAAATAATGTAATAAAAAGGGCAAAGAATGTCAGTGTTTACATATAGGGTTATAAATACATAAATTAGGGGTTATTAATCAAATTGAAAATTTTACTGTTGATGTGAATTCTCTTTACTTTGAGAGGCTACGCTCTGATTCGCTACTCCTTATTCACTAAACAGCAGATTGCCTTAGTAAACTTGCGACCATAACAGTATTCCCAAAGCGAATTTGCAACCTCGTCAGTAGCCATCTATTGTGTAGTGTGCGACTGTCATTATCTGGTGACTTTGCCACATCGCCAAGTTTGCTGAATACCCGAATATAGGGAAGTGGCGAATTTGCACCTTTACGCGACAATTCGGACTTTAGTCAATAACCTCCAAGATTCGAAGAAATTGAATTGAGCAGTCATTGAATATAAATATATAGATAATGATTAAGGTATAATTCAAGTAATTGTAAAATATTTCCAGTCATGTGATAAATATTATGCAAGAGATCTGAGCATCAGTTTAAAATATCCTATTAAATTATGCCTAGTAATGACCATTTACTATGTTTTAAAGAAAATCTATATAAAATAATTTACAATTCATTATGCTGTTGCATGTTTAAAATTTAAAATGCACATAAGGATTTTGTGTTTTAAAAACATATTTGTTTTATTAAAGAAACTGAAGGTTTTGTAAAAGATGCAGTATAGTAGACAGCTTAGATTAAAAAAAGGATGGAAACACAATAACTATAAGATCTGTTCAAATACAAAGGCTGATATGGACAGATGGAGCAGATTGCAAATATCCTTAGTACAAAAGGGTGAGTTATAATTGCTTAAATTAACATACTGATAATAATAATTTACAAATTTTAAAATATTACAGATAGACATAACAATTCACACACACAGGTGAATATTTTTTTTCTGTACAAATCTACAGTTTTGAAAATTGTCAGAGAATTGGGTAGTGGCAACAATGGGGTTGCAGTAGTTGCAGCTGTGATAGGGTCCAAACATCCAAAGGTTACATCTACTCTACCATAAATGCTGCCCCCACAATCCATCCTGCAGCATTTGTACCCTGGCGAGTTTCTTTTTATTTGGTTTGGGGGACACAGGTTCGGACTGAGTTCCAGGGAGAGGGGAACCCAATGCAGATCCTGAAATGGGGCCTGTGGGTTTTTAAGTATATCCCTGGAAGTATGGGTGCCTTATCCTACTCTATTATGATTTATAGAACAGTCAATCTACATTCACATGCAAACAATATATTGTGGGTGGGTATAGAACCCAGGGCTGGGCCGAGGGGTAGGCAGGGTAGGCGGCTTCCTAGGGCACTGCAGGAGGGAGGAGCTATCTTGGTGCTTGCCCCCCTCCTTTTCCCTGTCCCTACCTACCTCCTCCATGGCCCGACTATCTGCCGTAGAGCTAGTCGCTACAGCATTCCTCCCCCAGCAATAATGTAACTTCCTGTGATTGGCAGGAGGGCAGCAGGGAGGGGGACAGTGGGGGAAGGAAAACAACAGGGATGGACACCTGCACTCTGGAAGTACTTCTATGCAGAGGTTGTGATAATCTGATTCTAATCCCCAGAGTTCCTAGACAGAGCAGCACACAGGGGATAAGAATCAGATCATCAGGCCGTCACTGCATAGAAGTGATACTAGCTTACTAAGCAGTGCAGCAGGCTGAGAGTCTGAGAGTGGGATTATGCAGGTGTGTGTGGGGAGAGTATCAGTCATCAAGGACTGGGAGGGGGGAAGGTGCAATTTCATTACTCCACCTAGGGCACAAAAAAACCTTGGCATGGCCTGATAGGACTTCATTTGTTTCCAGGCCAAGCATTAAGCAATAGGAGAAGAACATAATTATTTAATATTCTTGATAGCGTAGTATAATTAAAGTAGGGGTGTGTGATATGTATCGTTCATGATACTATCGCACACAGGATTGTACAGATATTGCAAGACGGCAATATCGGGTTATCGTGCAGCGTCCGTGTGGCTCTGTGTTCATGCGTCGCCTGTGGGGCTTCCGGGAGGTGGGGAGAAAGCAGCCAGCTCAGCGTTAAAATAAAGAAAAAAAAAGAGAAAGTTGTCGGACTCACGATCTCTCTGAAAACAGCCTCAAGCAGCTATTCAGCATCAAAGGAGATTGCAGGTGGCAGAGGTTTAAAAACGGTACAGCACTTGGAGGAACTGGGAGCTGGGCAGTGAACACTGATTGCAGCCACAGGAACATGTGTCAGTATACTTCCTCATTTAAGCGAGTGCCAGTGTCTTTTTTTTTTGCTTGTTGGTTTTTTTATAATAATGTTAAATATCGTCCATTATCGTTATTGCCAAAATTACAAAAAATATCGAGATATCATTTTTTAGCAATATCGCCCACCCCTAAATTAAAGCTGGTTTTCAATCCAGTTAATGTTGAAGTGTATTTTCATTCAGTTAATGTTGAATGACATAGTCATGATTTTCTTTATTGTTTAAGTATTTTATGCGACGCTTCACTTTCGAAGACAATCTCTTTCCAACTGACAGAAATATCACTGATTGGAATACAGTGGTGCTTTCTCCAGTATGTGCCTCATATATTCTGACATTGAAATTGACACAATTCTGTGAGGGAATAGATTTGTAACTACAATGAAGTAATAAGGATATTTACTCTGTAACAGACATTTGCTTTCTTAACTTATTTAGAGTTTTTGATGGGCTCAAAATGATCTTCTCCTTAGCAAATACTCATCAGTCAGACAAAGCAAACAGTTAATTATATAAGTAGCACACATTTCTCCACTTTTTTAATGAATAGTGAGTTTGGTGTACTAATATAAGGGGTTCACTATAGTTATTAATCTTATAAACATAAGAAAGAAATTGGATTTTAGGTGGTACTGTATATCAAGTTAACCTCAAAGCTACACACTATTTTCCCCAGTGTTCTAGATTTATGCTGAAAAAACAGACAGAAAGGATAAGTAGGGAATGCATACAGTAAACAACTAGTGCAGAAATATATACAGTATTTCACCTTCCAACTTCTAATCATTTCCCAGCTCTCAGTTCCTATAGACAAAGGGTCTGCCCTCAGCTTTACACTCTGAAACCTAAAAAAAGCATATTTATGTGATCTCCTCAAGGTATTTCTTGCAACTGTGAATGCTGTGGAAAGAATAAAAAAATGAAGTACCCAGAGATACCTTCCTTAAAGGAAATCATAAGTGCAGTAGATAATAATGTGTCAGCTAGTAGGACAAAGTAGCAGAACATGGGACATATGGGAGATATACTATTGAACTGGCAATCTGCACTTGGCATTATTCTTACTTTGCTGTGAAGGTCTTGGATAAAAGAAATGATAATGTTGATCATTGTCATTTATTTATTTAAAAAAAATTGTGCTGGACTTTCTCCTCAGAGGTAACATAAAACCACATTATAATAATAATAAAAGTATAAATTATATGTATTCACAGATGCATTATCTGATATAACACAGAGACTTACCTCTATGCAGATTAAGCCTTATGCTAAACAGCAAATAAGAACATGAAGGGCACTCAGACAGAGGGGTTATTCACTAAGGTGCAAATTCCACTGTCAAATTCTCAAACAGCGGATTCCCATAGCAAATCCGCAACAATCCCCCCATTGTAAAGTTGCAACAATTTTTTAGAGTTAAGATTGCGACAATTTTCCCATAATAAAGTTGCAACTGTGACAATATTCTCATTATAAAGACGCGACTGTGACAGTAGCAGCCTATTGTGACTGTCTTTATCTGGCACCTATATGCAACAATTCAGACTTTAGTGAATAACCCACAGAGTCTTCATGGCCTGTTGTACTTACTTATAAAAAAAACCCATAATTTTTAGTATATTAATCCATTACAGCACAAGCAGGATCTTAATGTACTGTAATTTCCAAGTTTCCTTATAACACTGTATAAAGGGTGCTTAAATAAAATAAATCTTAATGATAAAGTATACACCTGTGCATTTTATGTGCAGTGCAGTGAGTATTTCTAGTTTGGTGATTCATACATCATTGAACCATTTATCCATACTACATAGTACCCAGTCTAGAAAATAAAATGATCATACATTTCTTATTGGAGCTAAGGGTTTTTGGTCTTGATCATTGATTAATAAATGACCCTCAACTGTGTGTGTCATAGATTTGTTGCAACTAAAAATATATTCAATGCTTTATATTGAACATTGTTTTCTTTACAGCCATGTATTCTAATGAACAATATCCAACAACTGAGGGTTCAGTTGGAGAAAATGTTTGAAAATATGGGAGGAAAAGAGGTAAGATCAGTATATGTATGTTAGTTTATCAGCTTTTTTTTTTAAAAAAAATAGACATTATTAACTGAGCTATAATGTAATTATTGGTATGAATAGTTCAAAAAAACAAAATTATTTACAAGAAGCAATGAGGTATTATGAGAGGGAATTCTCTAATGATCTTTTAAAAAGGAAATAAGTACCATGTTTTATGTTTTTCCAGTAATTATGCATCATGTATAATCATAAACATCAAAATGTGTTAAATATGTGTATTGATTGTGGTGTGATTTGTGCTTTGTCTGTAATGTGTCATGTCTTTGTCCAATGCCTTTAACTTGCAATCGAATGAGCAGACGAAAGAAGGAGCTATAGCATTTTATAAGGTTTGTAAAGGCAAGCATGGACCGATCCAGAATGTTTAACCATATGTTTCAGACAACTGCTATGTGCCAGCCTAACAAGCTATCGTGACTGTGCCAGCCTAAGAACTGCAGAGCAGATTAAATACTAATTATGGCTAATTAATATATATATGTATTGAATTTGAATTATCATGTTTGCACTTTAAACCAACCACCACAAATATGTTTTAAAGTACAATTAAGAATTCTAACAAACAAAATGTCTGATTATTGGCTTGTTCTGCTTCCATTGACTTTCAGTATACTACTTAAATATATGAAAGCAGGGATTTCATTTCAGGGATAGATTAGTCTGTAGAGGTCCATGAGAAAAACCATTGTGTGTGGCCCCACTTGTTTGAAAGGAGGAAATCAAAGATTGGGTTATTGACTAAAGTGAAAATTTGACTGTCAAATTCTCAAAGAGAGAATTCTCATAGCAAATCCACAACCACGACAATTTTTCCCATCGTAAAGTCGCGACCGCTACAATGTCAAAGTTTTGACTGCGACAATATTTCCATTGTAAAGTCACGACTGCAACAATATTCTCGTTATAAAGATGCAGCTGCAACAGTAGCAGTGTATTGCAACCGTGTTGAGCTGCCAAATTCAAATATTTACTCAACAATTCGGACTTTAGCCAATAACCACCAGAAAGTCTGAACTGCATATTTTAGCCTACAACCTTATAACAGTTTGCTTTTATAGTAGGAAAAGGCATTTAATATTTATCTGTAAAATACAGATTGAAACAATGGTAAAAGTCATTGGCCAATTCAATTAGTTCTGTTGAGTCCTAGATCTCACTACAAATTTAGTTCTGCAGGCTATTGTGCATCACTTTTCTCCACCTATGTGACAGTATCCTGAGAATATGCACAATTGACTTAGCTACAAAATGAGTAAGTTGCTGTGTAGTGTGACAGATTCATTTCGGTAGGAGAATTATGCTTTGATAAATCTGTTCCTAAATGATGACCTGTATAGAGTTCGACAGATTATGTATAGTGCTGGTAAGAAAGGATGGTGATGCCACATAGTTCATATTGGAAAATAGGGGACTGGAAGCAGATGTAATGTGTAGGCTCCTTTACAATTTCTTAATTAATTCTTCTTTAAATTCATGCCCTGAATCTTACAATGAATGGGCTAAAGAAATGTACATAATACATTATGTGTTTCAGGGAGAGAACAATATCTCTGTGTTTAAATATATTGGTCAGATCCATCTCCATGAAAAGAATGCAGACTTGAGCACCCAGTTATCTTCCAAATATAAGCATACCAAAAACAAATACTGTTAAGTAAAGACTTATGCATATTTTCCAAGTGTAGCTTTTTAACCTCAAAATACCTCTATGTCAGTTCTGTATTTCTAATTATATAGCTGTGGATTTGTTTTCAGATTTGGTCAGTAGAGTTTCTTGGTTTAACCCTTTCTCTAAACTAGATTAAACTTTTCCCCAAGAACCAATTTTGCAGTTACAAGTAACCATAGGATCTTCAGCTCTTAATGACCTGTACCCCCAACATCTTAAATAAAGCACCTGATGGTTTCAGGGTTCACTTAGTACCACTAAGTGATGCTCAGTACAGAATTAGGTGCCTTTAAATATACGCAAGCAGAAACAAGATGAAATGACAAACAGAATGTTAGAATGTTTGTATGAGCATGTGAGATCTGCTCTTTATAAATTATACTTAGACTGGGCCATGTCACTTTATCTGGCAAAAGCTGGCAATGCATGTCTCTGAGTTATTATATACAAATATACTGTATATCCTTATCCTGAAAAACAGCACATAATAACTTATTTACGTGAATGTGAACTATAGCTTGTGCACTCTTTATCAATTATGAGCCACCAGTTTGTCTGTTTCACAGGCACTGATTTTTTTCAGTCTGATTTCCAGATTAAAGAAGTCAGTTTACCATTGCTGGCCAGAGATATTATATATAAATATATACATATACAATGGAGGAAATAATTATTTGATAAATGCAAATAAATTTATATAATTTATACAATGTGTTTTTCTGAATTTTATTTTAAATATTCTATCTCTCAATGTTAAAATTAAGATACCCTTAAAATTATAAACTCTTCATGCGTTTGTCAGTGGGTAAACTTACAAAATCAGCAAGGGATCAAATAATTATTTCCTCCACTGTATATATATTGAAATCATTAAAGTACAGCTTTCTTTGGAAAAAAAACTGAACTTAGGTTTTCATAAAAACTGGATAAAATCAGATCAAGGCTCATTCTCTTTAATATTTTGCATGCTACAGGAATGTATGTAGGAAAAACTGTTGCTTGCAAATATTTGTTCTCCTGAAGTTCTGTTTGCTAACAAGGCAGCTTCCAACTTTTGCACATAGGATGTTTATTGAACTTAAACTCACACATAATGGCCAGTAACCAGTTTCATACACCTCCCATGACTCCTGTATACATGAAATCAACTCCATCTCTAAGTCATGACAGTTTGTGAAGTCACCTGATGTGCCATGCAGTGTGGTAAAAATAAATGCCTGTCTTCATTTACAATCAAGTCCAAATGGCCTGAAAACTATTTCCAAGCAGACATTAAATATAAGAACAAATATAATAACTTTACATTAAGAATAAGTAAGAGTAAGCAACCTAACTACTGCCTCTTTTGAATGACTTCTTTTATAAAGTCTACTGCATGGTAACATAACAGGGATGTTAACCCTAATCCATTTTAGCTTCTAGAGACAGTGTCTTGGCTACTATATGAGGCCCCTTCACAATGTCCAAAGCCAACCCTATTGTGCTTTTTTAGACTTTAAACTAACTGTCCTTGTATAAGCTTACCTGACATCATAATATCAAAAAGTGATATCAATACACATCTCTATATAAAGTATTCCTAAGGGTGATACCTACACAAATATAATACTATTCCAATAAACCAAGAGCAAATTCCATAACCTAGCATTCAGGAAGGGGGGAATATACCAGCAACCCCTACATACTGAGCATAAATAAACAATCCCCTTTACACCCCCTACAAAGAATTGCCTGCCTACACAAACAATAGATAAATCTGAATTAGATTTTTTTAAACTCTCATCTTAGCAGTCTCTACCTGTTTCTAAATTTCACCAACTGTAACCTACCATATCCCTTTACCCTATCCTATTGGCTGATCATCTGTGGTGGAAGCTGGGAGATTTTATTTTTTATATCTGTGGAGCCCATTATGATACAAGGGAGATTGGGCCCTGTGATACATTGTACAAAGAAGGAGCATAAGGAATATTAGATTATTGTAATGTAATTTACAATAGAGTTTAGGCTGTATAGAACTGAATATTCTCATCAGTATTTTACTTGTTTGGGCAATTCATGATCATTCCTGATCAGTTGATTGCTTAATTTTTTGAGACAATCAAAAGAAACATACTAATGATTATGAATACATCTGTGGTTGCATGTAGAACCAAACAATATCCAGGCTTGAGTTTCCATTAAATGGAGACTTTAAGTATACATGTATAGTTATTTATGTTAATATCTGGTCATTTTAGGGAGGTGCTGAATTGGCTGAGAAAGTATCTCACTATTTCAACATTATTGAAAAAGGAAAACAGAAATCTTTAAATGTCACCCTCATGTCTTTTACATGACATATTGGCCAGTTTATAGCAACAGTGATTAGCAGTAAACCAAATCTCTTTAAGAAGAAGAAGAAATATATGAACATGTTATGTGGAATAATTATACATGGTAATTTACTTTATTTTTAGAGATATTCAGAATGATCAAAAATTAGTTTTCTTTACTCATTGTGGAAGAATTCGGAATGCGGAGACTCATTACCAACAAAGAAAAGGGCATTCAAGAAATAAACAATGATGAACCACTCCAACATATACAAGGCTCTGAAGAGCTAAACAACAGCTATTCATGTACTTTACTCCCTTGGATTCCTCAGATTTGTGTCTGCTGTTGTAGTCTGATACTGATTGTCTGTGGAATACAAAATATTAACAATTCTTTATTTAATTGTCAGATGCTTCCATCCTATCTTGGGAGGGCACTTAGTGATTGCTTTCACCTACCCATCCTTGGCTTTACATGTGTGCACTGGTCTACTGGTAAACATTAAGCTAAAACTTTCTAGCACCAAATAGAAATATAAGGTTTAGAATGAGACTACATACATCCAGTTTATGCTATGTTTTATGGATTTTAATTGAAAGTTACCTATTCCCAAGCTTAATTAAAAAAACAAGTCTTCTAATACTGTAATTCAAAAACTACTGCCCAGGGCAAATTCTTCTTACAGAGCATGTGTGTACTGACTTGGCAGTTAGAATAACAGGAGGAATAAATAATAAATGCTCTTGCAAGCATTGCCTTGTTGTGAAAATATAGTGGTTAAGGTAAATGTTTTGCATGGGCAACGTTGTTGGTTCACATTTTTCAGCAAATATAGTGGTACATCTACTTTGTGAAGTAATTTTGTTAAGAAATAAAAGGATTTAATAAACTAATAAAACTGATTTTAGAAAATCAGGATCTGAACCAACAACCTTCTATATAAAAAACATTTCACTTAACCAATACGCTATAATTCCCCAAGAAGAATAAAAAGCATTTGCAAAAGTTATTTTTACTTTTACAAGCTTCTCCAAAAGCTGCAGGAATTTTCCTTTAATAGACAATGTGACAATCCCCAAACAATCAAATAACATGTGTGAGGACATGTCAGGATTTATTAGTGCAGAGGTCCCCAAACTTTTTACACAGGGGGCCAGTTCACGGTCCCTCAGACCAACGGAGGGCCGGACATTAAAAAAAAAAATTATGAAAATCACTATGCACACTGCACAGATCTTATTTTAAAGGAGACCTAAAGTCCAAAAATAAAAAAACAAGTGTTAAAATACTTACCTTATAATGAGCTGATTGATTACAGTCACAGCATAAGCTGTGCTATAATTAGCCGGCTCCCAATGCTTCCCCCAACACAGCACTCTGTAAGGGGGTATCATGGCATGTCATAATAAAATCTAATGAGTCAGATCATTTAAATTGCCCCCAGGGCATAGTACCTACATACATAAATTTTATTGTATGCCCATTTTCTAAATGGTCAGCATACTGTTCCTTTCAGATATATTCAAGCTATGCAAGTCAGTGCTTTTCACATGATGTTAGCAATGGTATTTAAAATGCAATTAAGGACAACTAAATCCAAGATATATTTTACACATTTCAGTAAAGAGGGTGATTTCTTTTAATGTGATTTACTTAAATTACAGTAACTTTTTATAAAGAATTATATAGACATGTACTGTAATGAACAATAAATAGACCAGACATATAATAAATTAATTACTTACTTACTTAATGATTTAGTTGCAAGTTCCCCATTGGGAATTATTGAATATTTCAACTGATTGTATTGATCAGCAAATGTATGTCAGTGTTTGGCTAGGAGCTTTTGTCCTAGAGGAGGTAATCACTTTTTGCCAGTTGTAGTATCAATTTCACTTGAAGGTTATCAACCACATTGAATCTCACCATATATAGTAGAAAAATGTCATAAGCTTAAGAATTTGACTACTTTGGGGAAGAAATATCAACAATGTCTCATTCAATATAGAAGTACAGGGCATCAATGTACCTTAAAAATACTTTTAGTAGTTGTGTTTTAATCATTAAATTAAGTTTTATGGCCATGTATACTATAGCAGTGTAGTCACAAATATAATGCTTTAACATTAAGTTACACAATTTACTACACTATAAAAGTGTGTTTGGCAAAAAATTGATGTTTTCACATAGAAAGTATACTCTAGCCATCCTAAATTGTTCAGTCTTCATTGAGTTGAGTCTCAATTGTAGAAATGAATTTACATTTATTGCTGACAACCTGGAGACATTTCAGTACCAGATTCTTGCATGTGAAATGCTCAGTGAGCGCTCACAATAGCTTGTTTCCCAGTAAGTCTTTAGGGGTTTATTACCAGAAGCGCAAATTTAATTATTCAATTGACTTTTGCTTTCCTCTTAACCCAGCTGAATTATATTTGCTTAAAATGCCTAACCTGTTGGCTAAAAAGCTGATGGCAACCTTGGAATTATTCTTTACTTGGCTATTGAAGACAAGCTGAAATCCTGTGTATGCATAATTACATAGTGTTTAGAAATGCCCATTCTCACAATGAACTTCCTTAACTACAGTGCATTATTGTACTGAATACTGGAGTTATGTTCTTTCATCTATGTGCTATGCCTAAATGTGTCTTGCAGTAATTGCTTACAGAAGCAGACATTGCTGCACTTTAATCCAGTGTAAACATGATGAAAGGCTATGTTAATTACACACATATGCAATTTCTTCTTCGCTCATTAAGAAGAACTCAAAAACTACTGTAATAAGCTTAATGGGAAAATGTTAACATTGTCAAGGCTGTAGCCTTAATATAAGGTTAAAAATATACGTATGTCAATACTTTCATTTGTGCAGTTCCTGAGGGTGTCTTTCAGTCTAAGCTGCAGTTAGTGCATAGAGATCCTGGATGTGAACTCTCCAAATTGATTTTAACCCCTTGTAAATAGGATTGGAGCCAGTTTTCAGCAAATAGTCAAATAATTTACAGACACAATGCATTTTGAATGTTGAGTGCAATGCTAGTAATTCATTTAAGCAGAAATAAAACAAAATCTGCATGATGTATATGTGGTCCAGGTGGACGTGATATCTTGGCATAGGATAAAGGGAATTAAGAAACAAAAATCAGGAAAATTTCTAACCAGTTTTTAAAGCCAACCAAGAAAAAAAAAATAAACTAATAATCATCAGCCCTAGTCTGGAATTGTACAACTCAGCTAAGAATTGTTCCTACACTTTAAGAGAAACATCCTTTTGTTCAGTTTGTACATAGTAAGCACATTCTCTCTAAGGTGCCTCTCTTCTAGAGTAAACAAACTAAAATAAAATATTAAAGAAAATGAACCCATGACATCTCTAGAAAGGATTATACAAATTTAGACAATGGAAGGAGAATCAAGCACATTTTAGATCTACTTGTGCACCTGATTGCAAACTGTCTGTGATACATGTTTGCAACACATTGCTGATGTTGCTTGTTATATGTTACGGATTAGTTGCAAAAGCACAATTCCTCAGCTAGTAGGGTGGGGTACAGCATGTTCAGTAGTTAGTTTAATCAAATACAGTACTAGACCTTGAATGACAAAAATAGGTTAGCAGGGCAGTTTCCTCAATAATCACTGTTGGATTTAAAATCCATTATTTTTGGTTGTACTTTATTCTGTATAAATTAATGAATAAATATAACACAGTATCAAAACATTAATCATGATAATCACTTTAGCTTCTGACTGGGACATGAATATGGGCTGATCTCCTTTGCATGTCAGGCTGAGTCTGGCTGAGATAATGTAACTCTGACCCTATGTAATCAATAGGGCAACTATTATCTACTATGCTAAAAGCAAATATGTCTAACGTTCAACATGAACAGGCAAACCCTTAATTAGTTCTTTATTCAATAACAATTAACACTGGCTACATTTTTAGATGCTGTTATGTTACTTGATATTTTGTTTGTTTACACAGTTTTGATATAGTATGCTGTATAAGGCTGCTGTTACACCTGTGGAGATATCCCATGGTGGCTGTAAGAGATAGCTACCCATATCAGGCTGAGTATCTCACAGTATGACTGTCGGTGAAAAATGCATCTTTGTGCTGACTGTCACAAAGAGTGGCACATCCAGCATAAATATATTATCAATAATATTTTCTGTTAGACCTAACTCTAAACATGTAAATATTTAAAAGACATGCTATCCAACAAAAATTTTAGATGGCAGTAAAAAACTTCTTCAAATTTCTTTTAATCTCTACTTAAAGGAATCAATAATAAAGATAAATGTGCCAAACGTAGACGTAAGTGACATTTTTTCAAATAATTATTGCAGAATAAATAAATGGAAAAGTAGGGGAGTGGTTCTTTTAGCCAATCAGATTATGTTACAATGGAACATACAGGTTGAAGCAGAGTACCAACTTCTCTCTCATCCTAAGCTTTATACCACTGCTGCTCTGAGAAAGATTGTCCCTTTTGGGATGCCATCAAGTTGCTGATAAACTGCTTTAAATTTAGTAGGCATTAACCAGGAAGTAAATGGTACTGATTTTGGAAACTGATTTTCTGGTTAGAAATAGTACGATATATAACTATATAAAAAGCATATAAAAAGATTTTCCCTAGGGACTAAACTGTCTCTCCTTTAAAAAGGACAGTAACAAAAATCAGTTAATCAACTTCAAAGCAAACATTTTTACAAGTAGTGTGTAAAATAACAGCCTCCCTAACTCAAATGGGAGAATTGTTTTTTCCGGTGTTACTCATGCTATACTTAGTTTTGCATGGCAATTTATAATGCAGAACCTGACTGGTTTTATAACAGGCATTTTGTGTAATCCATGCAGCAGTCAGGTTTGTACAAAATCAATAACGGATGGCAGCTTTAGTAGAAGGCAAGGCTGATGTGTAATTTTCTTAGCCTGCCAAGTAAACACAAAAAAAACGATAGAATGTGGGGATTTGGATGGGATTTGCAGTAAGCTATGATAAGTAAAATGCAAAATAATATGTAAGGAATTATTGAAAAGGGAACTCAAACACATTAGGGGTAAATTATTTTATCATATCCCCTGTTAGGCATTTGATAAGTTATAAGGTCATATTGTGATAGGTTGTATACTCAGTTACACATTATAAAATGACTCTTTTTCTTACAGCTAGACAATGATGCAAGTGCAATGCTTAAGGAGCTCCAAGTGAAGCTGAGTGGAGTCCTTGATGACCTGAGCTGTACATTTGGTGCAAGGTAAAAAAAATAAAACACTGCTGTATACACAGTAAAACCTAATCAGCCGTTTCATTGGACCCTGGATTCGCAGTTCATTTTCCACATGGAGCATGTTTCTGAAACATACAAACCGATTATCATAATTTAAAAGTCAGCCAGCTTTATTTATTTGTCAAAGAACATAACTTTTGGCAATGTGTCCAACGCATGTGAACCACTTTGTAACAATTTGCTGTGACTGCAACAACAATTTGAGAATCCATAATTTTACTCTAAAGGCTTAAAAAAAATTTAGCGACCAAATACCAACGTGAGCTAGACATTTTCTACCGTTGCCATGAATGAATGTGGAAAAAACAATTCATGTAGTTTGTTCGACTATTCTCTGGGTGAGAAAACCAAAACCAACAAACAGAACGAGACAAAATGACATTGCCCTTTCTTATGAACATTCATACATATTATCATTATGTTGTCATTACTTTAGAAAAATATAATGGCATTGTGTCCTTTGAACTGACTCTGCCACATCCAGATCAGATCCTGCTGTTTGAATAACTAAGCCGCACTACACAAGAAGCATAGCAACTGAAGTTTAGATGAAAGATGCTCACTTTACTTGTAGGATCCATCCCCCATATACTGTATATATATAATCATGTAATGTTTTCACACGTGCCATCTACTTTCTCTTTTTCTAAGCTAGCATTTACATTTTTTCCACCAATAGCTTCCACAATTGTGAAAAATAGGATTTGTTTGCATATATATATATATATATATATATATATATATATATATACTGTAGGGAGTTTAGCACAAAGGCAAGCACAGAATAGGTATCCAGTTCAT
>WMED01003488.1:0-18880 GCA_019650415.1 Pipa parva
TGGATGGACTTGTGTCTTTTTTCAGCCTTATAAACTATGTTACTATGTTACTATGATGTTCAATATTCTATCATGTGCCTTAAATTTAACATCCTCTCCCGATTATACACAAAACAAATAAGAATAACATATTTAATGTATAACTACATGGAGACATAATATGGAAAAATCCCTGCCTCTCCTGTACAGTAAAAGAACATTATTGGTTTTATTGAACAACTGAGTTATTAGGTTTCATGAATTTCTCAGTCTATATTTCTTTTAAGAAAGTAAACATTTTAGTCAAAACCTCTCTCCATTAGAGAGTTATTTTTTAGAATTTTTTGGAATATCTGTGTTTGTGGCAGAGTAGAGAAATCCAGCTGAACTATTGTATTATTGTTTTGTTTGAATTAATTATTGATATAAATTGTTCAACATGAATCCCTTTTACCCAGGCTGTTTACAGTTTCACACAATGAAAAATAAGTATGTTGCAGATACCCAACATGGGGTTCAACTAATGAAAGAGGGTATTGGCATTTTCACAGGAGGTTGTAAGAGTTGTAGATTAAGACTCATCCTAGCATGACAGTTGGTAAAAAAAAAATGTTCAAATGATACTCTTTGGCTATCTTAAAATACTGACCACTTTACCAATAAATGTAAACTAATATTTAGTTCCATTTTTATTTTATTGCAGATTAAAGTCCACCCTCACCACATACAATATTAAGAGTCTTTCCTGAGAAAAGAATCCTAATTGCATATCCTCTATTTGTGACTTATGGGGTTCATCTTTTCATATCAATATTGTATGTTTTGGGCTTGGGAAGGGATGTAATTTTGTTGCCATGAGATGTGAACTGCACTTGATTGCCATTTATGAAGAATGAATATGCTTTTTGCAAAACACTCATAAAACAGTGTTAAGAAAGGAGCAAAAGGCAAAGGCAGACAGAGCCACTTATTGACTTTTTTTTTTCACTAAGCATGAGGTAAGGGTATTCAGGGGTGCCAGGAAGTGCTCACATAAAAAATGTTGGCTCATGCCACCAGCACATCTTTTTCTTGCTTCTGAATTAATCTAAAATAAAACAAAAAATGCTAAAAAAAAAATGTAAGTACATAAACAAAAGTACATAAAGTACTCATTGGACCACAGGAGAACCAATTTACGAAACTAATCAAATATTAGAACATTTGCTTTTTGTTTAATGTAGCATTTGGTACAGTGTCATGCTCCTGTTTTTTTATGACATTGCTAGCCATTGTGGGATATTTACTTAATAATGCATAAACAAATGGTTCATACAGTAAATAAAATGTTTATATCACTTTAGAGGTAATCATTGATGTCATTACTGCAACACGCAAAAAAAAAAAATCAATAATTTTAGAAGTCTGAAGAGTTAACAAAAAAGAAAACACAGTTTCAAGCATTGTACTTAGTGGTAATGCACAATATAGCTTAGTTAATCTGTTCCTGGATGTCTGATTACTAAATCTTCAGTTAGGCTGAGGTCATTTTTATTGTAACTAGTCTAATTTAAGTGAATATATTGCTGCTAATTTGATAAATTAAATTGTTTGTAGAAATATTTACTAAATTATGCTAAGGCATTGCAATATATTTTGAATCAGTAATTGGATCGCTTGAATATCATAGTTTAAAACTTAATCTTCCAGTGCATAAAATAAAGCATCATTTAATGGATAAACAGAAAAGGAGAGGAATTGGAAAACAACTATTAAATCTAAATTGCACTTCTTGAATAACTATGTTTCAATTTATTTGTAATGTATTGTTTAAAAATGAATGTTTGCCAACCAAACCTCAAGATTTCCCTTCCTACTTGAAAAGATCCAATGTTAGATGTTACTTTACATAAGTGCAAGTGGTGATACAAAAGAAAATGTGCTAAAAGTTGTAAATATTGCTCTTCAGAGTGAAGATACTTGCTTGAATTTAAAAATGAACAACAATCAATGACGTGTCAAAAAGCAAAATACCTAACATACAGGTACATGCATACACAATGTATTTATCATTTCCAGCCATGTAACTACCGGGAGTTGCAGTGGTCACAATTGTGACCACACTCAATTCCCTAAGGGACCTAACCTCCCCAATAGGCCCTCAGAATCTGCACACTGCACCCTTTCTAGATCCCAGAGAGTGAACTGTTTTGTTCTGAGGGGGTTCGGGGGTTGAATCTTGCATCATATTCCTACCTAGTAAGGAGCAGACTTTAAGCTCAAAACTGACTATGACAGCTGACACAAATTTGGATAGCATTACCTATAGCATACAGGAAATTATCCTGAACCACAATTTTCCTTCACACATATTAAGTACACTTTAAGCTATACTGATAACTCTGATCCTTTACATGTTTTTTTTTCAATATAGGGGGGAATTCACAATAGTGCGAAGTGAGGTGCGGAGTCTTCGCCTCACTTCGCACTGACTGATATGCACTCGCTGATGTCCTGCACGCGGACATCAGCGAGCACTTTAAAGGGATTCCAGTCTTGGCAAGACCAAAAGAGTCGCCTTACAGAGACTGGAATCCCTTTAAAGCACTCGCTAACGTCCACGTGCAGGACATCAGCGAGCGCATATCAGTCAGTGTGAAGTGAGCCGAAGACTCCGCACCTCATTTCGTACTATCGTGAATTCCCCCCATAAAGTCTTGCTATGCAGATTATTTGTTTTATGGATATGATCATGTATTATCATTATACACATGATATACCCCTTCCATTAGGTTTAGTCCAATAATGGACAGATTTTAATTGTTTTTAATATTTTATTCCACCCCTTTTTGAGATACATATTTATCTTTTATAGGATTTAATAAAAATTTAGGGGGTTATTGACTAAAGTGAGAATTCAACTGTCGAATTCTCAAACAACAGATTCCCATAGCAAATCCGCGACTACGACAATTTTCCCATTGTAAAGTCGCGACCGCAACAATTTTTTAAGTTGTGACTGAAACAATATTTCCATAGCAAAGTTGCGACTGCAACAATATTTCCATTATAAAGACACAAGTACAACAGTAGCATTCTATTGCGACTGTCTTTAGCTGGAAAATTCACACCTTTACGCAACAATTCAGACTTAAGCCAATAACCGCCTTAGTGTGTGAACATTATTAGTGGTTTTTTGTTTTTTTTAATATCGGTATCTATAAACCCCATATGTAGCACCTATTTCATATTGCTTCATATTACTTTCATTTTTTGCTCGCATCCTATTTTGTACATGTTGGGAGTGTGGAGGGCTGTCATAAAATTTGTATTTTCTTTTACTAAGCTCTGAAAAGGCTATGGGGCTGTCTGTTTGATTATTGATTAATATGAATTGCACCCAATCATGGGGAATAGAGGTTACATAAATAGAACTACCTGTGAATATGCAGAAAGACAATCAATTTACTCAATATTGAACTTTTGTTAATAAAACAAGCAAATATAGACGCCTTAGTAACAGTAAAGTAACACTTTCTGTTTGTAGGTTGTTATATGCAGCAACTCCTGTAGGTACACAATTGGTTATATGATACATATAATATATAATCCCTCTGAATGGCTGGCTATGTTTATCAATTGCACTAAGATTAAAATCACTTTTAGCTGAACTGGTGACTTTTGAAGCCCAGCATAAGCAGTTTGTGTCTGAAGTGATCCAAAGCAAAATCTAAACTCTTAAACTTAAAATAAAAGAAATTAAATAGATCAAATGATATATGCATGAATTAAGCTTAAAGCTTTACAGTATTGGAAAGGGAATTGGGCATTTGACATATTAGCTCAAAGACTGAAACATACATACAAGCAGAGTAAATCCTTTTACTTAAATTAAGTAGTGAAGAAAAAAAATTCCTAGTAAACTGTGCAAGAATTTGACAATTTATTATATTAAGCAGTACAATTTAAAGCTACATAAGGCTAGGTTCACACTAGTGTATTATGTTCAGCACATAATACGCTAGTGTGCTAAAAAGAAAAATACGCCGAGCGCATTTTTCTTCTGAACTTACCAGTGACAGTATGAACGCTCCCTCGGTGTGCACATCACATCCTGTGTGGTCGCATTTTGGGCGCAGCGTATAATACGCTGGCCAAAATGCGGCACACAGTATTCCGGACACAGCGCATGCACATCATACACTAGCATGTGTGGAACCAAGTAGTATCGGCTTGCATTGAGCCATATTTTTTTTCACACTAATGTATTATGCA
Organism: Pipa parva; assembly: GCA_019650415.1. Taxonomy (NCBI): domain Eukaryota; kingdom Metazoa; phylum Chordata; class Amphibia; order Anura; family Pipidae; genus Pipa; species Pipa parva. The sequence continues at coordinate 4,234 of WMED01003488.1, forward strand.
ATGAGCATAATACGCTAATGTGAACCTAGCCTAAGGGGACTTTTCAACGAGACCTTGAGGCAATAAATTCTATGTTACATTCTGCTATTTTACCATCTTTTTCTCCAGCTTAGGACATTATAAATGGATACTCAAGATCATAAAGAAAAAACTTAAGTGAAAAAAAAATAAAATATTTTATTACACAGAAGGCAAAGTTAAGACCTCCTTGAAGCCCTGGTTTTAAAATCAAGGATTTCTGGGATTGTCTTCAGAAAAAAAAGAAGCAGGAGAGAAACTGAAGATTTTAGAAGAAATGTACCTAAGAAAACTGATATCGTTTCAAAAGACAGAGAATGGTCATGCCACATATACATATCTTTTTGTTAACTGCCTTATTTTGGTCACTCTTATACAACTAAACTCTCTTAGAACGTAATTTTTATATTTTTACATTACAGAAGTAGGTATTTTATGTTTTCTAATACAGAAGTTGTAAATTTGAAAATTAAAATAAAATACAACTGTAAAACCTGTTTTTTAATCATGGTTAAAAGGAAATTCTTAGTTACTATTTTGTAATGTAGGAATGTTCATTGTATACACATGCTAAGAGCTGGTGATCCAGCCTAATCCAGAAGATGTTTGCAGATAAATAACACAGATGGATAGTGTCTTTGATATTTTACAGTTCAAACCACAGTGCACTCCAGATAATGTCCCAAATAATCTTAATCTATCACCTTCATACAGGTTTCACTTTGTTCTTTATGTCTCCACTTCTTGTGTCTCCAATCTAAAAGTGGTTTGGAACCAACATAATTTTGATTGAAAATGTTGATGAATTTAGCAGTGATGACCAATTTTATGGATAAGCATGTAAAAGATGGTAGAACTTAGGCATTCTAACCTTTGACTATACCTGAATTATTTACCAAGCATGTCTAACTTTTATGTCTGTATTCACTACTGTAAAAAAATTGTAAACCTTAATTAAAATGTGACACAAGAATTACATGCGCTTTACTCAAACTTAGAGAAAAGGTTATGTGCAATTTTTAAATCATATACGTATTTTAAGGATTTGGGTGTTTTCCTCACTTGTTGCTACTTTGGATTGAAGTATTGATCCATGTAATCCATGTCAGTAGAAGGAAGGTTTTTATTTCCACTGTAAAGATCATTACAAATAACAATTGAAGTCCCTTCAGTAATGCTTTGTAAAATATTAAGATATTATTCTAATTTCATCAGAATGTGTCTGGGAACATGAATGCACAAATGAATCTAAATCTACAAAACTATATTTTGCATACAAATAAGTATATATTTGTATTAAATAATGTATGAATGTACTCATTAATATTTAAAGAATCCATTTCACTGTGCTGTGTAATATATACAAACCTTGCCCTATCAGGTATAATAATGTTTCATTTCTCCTTCTTCAGTAAATGTGCATTGCTTTTAAGTAGCAATGGGATCAGTATGGTAAACAAGACGTTTCCTCATAATAATGTATTTGGATAGAGACATTTCTCTTTAGGTATAGTGCACCTTGTATTTAATAGGGAATTTACTAACCCGTCTTCATCAAAAGCCGCAAAATGTTAAGTAACATCAACCTTTAAAGGTAAGATTACCATACCACTCTTTCAAGTGAGGATGCCTAATATGTATGTATATTTTTATTTATTAAGTGCCACTAGGTTATGCAGCACTGCACAATCCAGCAATACAGTTATAATACAGACAAGGGAAAAGATGGTAACAAAGAACAAGTGAAGTAAATTACAAGCATATAATCAAGAAAATACATCACTCTAAGTGCCAGGTCATGACTGAAACAAGAAGATAGAGTTCCCTGCCCCATAGAGCTTACAATCTAGATAGGAAGAAGACTTACATAAACAGATAGGAGGGTAATAAGTGCAGTAGCAAAAATTGTTTGTTCATTTGGCTATAGGTGCCAATTAAGGGGGTAATTTAGCAAGGTGCGAACTCACCTTGCGATGCTTCACCTCAGCTCGCACACAATGTTATGCACTGGCTGATGTCCTGTACGCGGACATCAGCGAACGTTTTAAAGGGATTCTAGTCTCCTGAGGCCACTCGAGTCTAGCCTCGCTGAGACTGGAATCCCTTTATGATTCCCTTCATATTATCCAAAGGCTCATGACCTAATTATCCATATTTTATGAACAACCCCTTGAGCTGACCTATACTCTTCAACAATGCATTTGTGTTGGTAAATTGTCCCCAGTTTTTAGTCATGATGGGCGAAATTTATTAAACTCGGAAAATCCGTTTGCACTTTTCCGAGTTTAATAACTCGGGAGAAGGCTTTGAAGTTTCTCGGGGTAAGTATCGTGAGATTTGCCTCTACCGATACATGAAGTGAGAAACTCTTTTTTATTCATGGAAAGGTAGATATTCCGTATAGCTTCCCTTTCCATGGATATATTCAATAAAAAAAAAGCTTCTCATGGCAAGTATCGATTGAGGCAAATCTCACGATACTTACCACAAGAAACTTCAAAGCCTTCTCCCGATGAAACTCAGAAAAGCCAAAACAGCTTTTCCGAGTTTAATAAATTTCACCCGTCTCCTATACTAGAAGAGTATATTATTTTGTGCATACTTAAGACCACACAAAGACCTGAGCATGACTTCAGCCACTGAACCCTCTGTAGTTAAAAGCTAAACTCATAGTGAGTACAACATAATCATGATTATAAAGAAAAAGTAGCTAGCAATTTCCTGTATACTATTATGTTACCAGCTTTCTTTTTTAAAATAGAATTTAAAATATATATTCAAATGCTAGTTTCTTATATTAAAAATACCAAATTTTAGGGAAGTGTTAAACAATGTAATGTAAAATACGTAGAGGTGCAGACAAGTAAATAATATTTTGCAAAAATATTGTTCTTGATTCAATTGCAATCTCATCCAAAGGACAATTAGCCAATTAGCACAATGTTAAGGGCTCAGAAAACAGCAGGCTCTTTTAGTGTTTTTGTAATTGTTTCCATTGGTGATTATGATATATGCACAAGGCATTCATTATGATTTCATTACAGTACAATGTTCTATTAAGTGGAATAAAACTATGCAACAACATTAGCTCTCTGGTTTTCATGATCTATGGGATGTAATTCAACTAAGCAGAATCTCCCATTCTGTATTTTCAGATGACCAAAGTAACAACATCTGTTATCTCAAAATAACTTTCTACAGTATTATATCTTTTATTTTGTGATATATTGTATATCTGATGCATCCATTACTTAGTTACTTAGTAACTGAATGATTAGAAACAATTCTCTTTGTTCTCTAAAAGAAGTATAAGCAAATTAAAGTGCAGGTCTGATAGGGCAGTTTATTTATTTTTTTAATCCTTGAACATATGCAAATCATGTATTGAAGTTTTTCCTATTGCAAACAACTAGTAGAAGTCATTTTTATTTTTTTGTATTCACTTCTCCCCTGCTTTCATTCCCTAAGGGATTTTCCAAACACCCCTTACACTTCAACAAGTAAAGTATATTAAAGAACTATGAATATATGTTTAAATAGTATTGATTATTCATACAAAAAGTAGTTACATATACTTTGTACATATAAAACCATAATAAAGTGGAATACGTTTTCTCTGCACTCTGTTACAAGCTCCTTAATGTATCTCACTAGTCTTTACTTTTTATGCACTCAGGGGGACTACTTGTGGGATTATGTCTAGCACAACGGAATCTAATCTTACATTTTCATGGTTATGCAGCATTCTACATGACACAGGGGTATGCGTTTGCTTAGTCTATATCCTGCTTTCATAGTTATAATGGTGGCAATTATGAGCTGAGATAACGTTTTGACAAACCAGACAAACAAATCTGCATATTACATTTAGTGCTGTTTTTACATGTATTGAATATATGCCGATATCATGTTCACTTTACATTATAAATTTAAGACTATGGTCAATGTTCCTTCCTTCCCTCTTACAACCTCAATAAACTCACTTGGTAGGACAGAGGCGGTCCTTAACAGTTTACATTATGCTCCCCTTTTCTAACCAGAAAGGTTTCAATACTACTAAAACACTCTACTATTCACTATAGTTCCAATTGTTGTGTAAAGGTGTGAATTTGCCAGTCGCAATAGACTGCTACTGTTGCAGTCGCGTCTTTATAATGATAATATTTTCACAGTCGCGAATTTACTATGGAAAATTGTTGCAGCTGCAACTTTAAAAATTGTTGCGGTCAGTAATTATATACACATGTCTGTATTGAGATAGCTTAACTGGACTCAGCCTAGGTTTCAACTTAAAGTCAAATGTATGCATTTTTATTACCATTTAAAAATGAAATTATCTCCACATATATAAAATGAGTATTGCAGTATTTGGTGATACCTTTTTATTGGACTAACAGTCTTTTTATTAACAGTCTTGTTATTGGACTAACATGACCACTCTACCCTAACTTTGATGGTAAACTTCAAAAGTAGACTTTTTTCAGTTAATCTGAGAGCGCCTACCTATTACTTAATTATGGTGTATAATCCTTCAGTATTTACCAACTTTCTCCTTCTGGTCTATTTTGTTAAATTAAGTCCTTAATTTCAATAAAACTAATTATGAATTAATTCTAAATCTAGAAGATGTTCCATTATGTTTGATAAAATATCCAGCATAAACATTAGTTTGCTTTTGATGTATATTCTATATCCATGAGTGTGCTCCTATATACCCATTTTAATATCTTTTTAATTTAATGCAGTGTCTTTTGGTACCCCTTCCCTTTCCTTGTATGTATTGTTTTTAAAATGTTAAAGAAACACATTAAAAAAATGCATGAATGTTTATAAATTTGCCACTTCTTCGACTTTACATCATAGATCATTCTATTTTTGTGTTGTGGCAAATTTGTACTCAGTTTGACAGCTTATTCTGGCCATGCGCTTTTTTTGATTTTCCATGTTTAACCATTATCTGTTTCAGGTCTCTGCCAGCTATCCCATATAAGTCTAAAACAGCTGCCTCCAGTGGGAGATTAACCCGAGGACTGCAACATGGGAGTCCTTGTCTTCTTGGTGCTTAACTAGCATCAACTGCACTGTGTGGACTGTCTCAGTCCTGTCAAGTTACAGTTTGTTAAACTAAACCTGAAGTTTAGTACTTATTACAAGAACAAATAAATCTATTTGATTTATGGAAATTTTGCTAATTATAAGGGGAACATCACATACAGATTACGTATAGCAACTATTTCCATATCTTTTGCAGGACTTGTCTATTCAGCTGCTAAATGACACCACCAATAAAAACAGCCTTCACCATATTTGTATTTTGTGGCAGGTTTTTGTCTCGCCGAGACTGAAATACCTTTAAAGCGCTCGCTGATGTCTGCGTGCAGGACATCAGCGAGCACATATCAGTCAGTGCGAAGTAAGGCGAAGACTAGGTACCTCACTTCACACTATTGTGAATTCCCCCCTGGGTCACCAAGGGAGCAATTATATATTGTAGCTAGAAAATGATCAGAGATGAATTTTTTTAAGTTATTCTTAATTGAATCATACTTTTCCCTACTAAAATGTTTTTTGTTTTTTTTTTTGCTGAAATATACTGTATTTCTAAGTACATTTGAATTTTATGGTTTTAAAAGACAAACATATAAATCATTATTCATATTGTCTTTTTTGTTAAATGTTTATTGAAATAACCATTTCCTGCTTTGATTCCATTCTCTGAACAGAGACACAGGACAACTGTTAGTCTGCTGATTTGGGTCCAGGTTTTCTGGCAGAGAATGATAGTGAGTCCATTAATCTCTGTGCTGCTATAAATCTTTAAGCTGCATTTTGCTGCTTTGGAATGTGACAAGAATGTATCCTTACCTAAATTCTTGCTTTCTGCTGTCTATTTGTTTTCTGACTTTTTAAACTGTGATTTGTTTCACTTTCTATTTCTTTTTTACACTTAGAGATAAAGTTATGCTCAGAGAGCGCGGACGTGTTCTTTATTGTATTTTAAGTACATTGATTCCCATGATTAAACAGTATTAGTCCCCTTTCAGCAAAAGGTACAACAATAAACAAATATAGTATATTAAGAGAAATGTTTTTGCAGATATGTTTTGTTCCAGAGGTATAATGGTTGTTGACCTTGTAATTTATTTTGATCATGTTTACATATATTTGCTATTTTCTTCTGTCATGCTAGCTCTACTGCACAGTATGGGTCAGTACTTAGTCAGTAAATAGGTGGATCAGCTGAAAAGACCTCACTGCATGCATGTGAGTGAAAGATAATAAAATAGGAGTTTTTTTCTGTATAAGAGAAGCATGATTAACTGTAGATGCCTCGCAAAATTTTGCCATTTTTTACTTAATAAGCAGTTTAAATAATCTCAGATGGGGTATCATATAGTCTTCCAAGGAACTCAAGCAACTAACTCTTTAAGGGCCTGATTGACTAAAGGGTGAATTCACCTGATCAGTTTACCTCGCTACAATTCAAGTTGCATCTTCAAAATAGTCGTAAATTCACTTCCCATTATTGATTAATCAGAGAGTAGACTTGTCAAACAAGCTGACAGCAGTGATCATTGTCAGATACATTGTGTCAACCGCAACCTCCTGTGTAAACTGCAACCTAGCACTTAAAGTGATGTATCCTTGTGATATTGTACTTGCATTGTTTAATGCACTTTTCCCATGCCTCTATTGTACTTGTATTGCTGAATTGCACAGTGCTGAGTAAATTTGTGGTGCTTTATAAATAAAATTATTCCTACATGCATACATACATAGTCAGATAGTCAGTCGGTTAGAATTAGAATGTGGAGCTGTGACATCAGCCCCCAAACTTGCCACTCTGATGTATAGTAGAAGTACCTGTGCACATGCACAAATGTGATATGAAGTGCTCTGTAAGATCACAGCTATTGAAGCCACCCCAATTGGTCACAAATTCACCATATTGCAGAGTTTGCTCAATAAGCAAACAAGAGGAAGTGATGGATAAATATAAATTCAGATCTATACACGACTAGTCATTAAGACGCAAAATGTTTTGCTTTGTTTCTTGCACTTAGTGGCCATTTACACCCTAGAAACCACTGGGAGGGGGTAATAGAGCTACTTCCACTCTCAAAAGGTCAAATAATATCCATGCTACCCTTAGTGACACCTATGATGTATCCATTTAAATTGAGTATCCAGCTTGAGATTTCCTACAGGTGTTATATTAGTAGTTAAGGCAGTGCTTCTATTCCACACTGGAGGAATAAATCATGAAACAAGGGCATAACTCCTTACCAAAACATACAGCAAACTGGCTGTACCATATACATACTTTTAAATAAGTAGAATTAAAGTAATATCACCAGTAGGGGAATATTATAATAATAGGCAGAATTATCCTCTAGACATTGAGAATTATAATCAGTTATACATAAAGATGGACAATTGCACTCTTAATATGCTTTAAAATATATCTTTATTCAGAATTATCCACATTTATAAATATTACAACTTTTTATAAAAAGTCTTTCAAATGGAAATTTGGCAGGAATGTTTTATTAAAGTTTATGGAATACTGTACTGATCGAGTGATATTTACCACACGAACAGCTGAGATGTTATCGGGATAAACTCGGAAAAGCAAAATCAGACTTTTCCGAGTTTAATCATTTTCACCCTAAGTGTACTGCTGCTAAATTTGCACATCCTATTTCTCAAACCCTTTTCTCTTTCTGCCCAATTACAATTTAAATGAATAGAGTATGATTCTTTGCAAAAAAAAGTCTATTGCATTTAGGCTAGTTTTTTTTGGTGAAAACAAACACAAAAACAATGTTTTTTTTTTTATAACAAGCTCTAACATACAGTATATGCCTTTAAGGATTGGTTTAATTTTATGATGGAAACAAAGAAGTTAGGATAACAGTATAAAATATTTGAGACAGTTAATTAATAATGGAACAAGCTCATTCATGTTTAAAGGCTGTCTGTTTTGGTTTTATGTTAGCATTCATAGTTTATTCAGAAGACAGGTTATAATACATAACTGTATTACAATTATAGGTTTAATTTCTAAAGATGAGTGCAAATTTGCACTGGTGTTGTAAATTATAGCAACCAAATCTGATACATTTTTGTATGTTGTAAATAGAAAAATTCAAACACATTTTGTTTTTCTTAATTACTATTCTTGAAATACATTTTAGAGGTTTAGATTTTATTTTCAGCTGCATATTAAATCTACAACTAGAGCTAGTGGAGATGAAGAAATTTATTAGTCCCCATCTACAGCTTCCTTTATGAACTGGATCCAACTCCATAATGTAACACATATCTGGTGATTAAAACACCCTAATGGATCTCTATTAAACTGCTGTATTTAGCACATCCTTTATTGTTTATACAGATGCAGTTGTTCTGCAGCCAACTGAAAACTGTAAAAAGGAAGTACCTGAACTATCTAGTTGTACTGGCAGAAATCTGAGAACACTGCTATGAACTGGTTAATCTAAGACAGTTAAAATTAGTTTTGCAAAAATAATTACATTTCTCTCTCTTTCTTTGAACATATACTGGAAAATTAACATAAGAATCCAAGAAAATATTTATTGGCAGAAAATTGGACAAACTTGCAAGACACACTTCATTTTCTATAAAACATCAAGACAACTGGAAGATTAACATTCATGAAAATATAAATAACACTATGTGCATAAATCCCTTTATCTGTTGGACACAATATGTAGGTTTTTTTTTTTTGTTAAACATAGACTTCACTCATTATTTGTGTGTAAAAGCAGTGATGAAAGCTATTAACCCAGCTGCTAAAGCACAATTGAAAGATACAAGATGCTGAATAATTGACTCTATGTTGACAATATAGTATTAACAAGTAGCAATTTACAGTAGCTGTTAATAAGCCCCATGCATCATGTTCACATTGATTCAACTCATTTTCTGACTTTTACTACCTAGTGGAAACATGTAAAAAAAATCTAATTAATCAATTAACATACCCAGAAATGGCACACTTATTCAAGCATGTGTCAATCAGCCTAAAAGATTTTGCTGAAAGGCAAACTATATATTAAATGACAACTATGTACTTATGCTAGGCTAAGACTGCCTCTGGGAGCCACAGTGAGAGTGCAATGTGTAATGTGCACTGACTCATAGGGCGAAATTTACTAAGGGCGGATTTAGTCCGTCCGAAGTAAATTTCTGACCACATGTGCAGTATTTTTATAGCACGTGCGGTATTCCGATCGATTTGCGATCGCACGATCGCAATTCTGATCTGTTTGCGATCGCACGATCACAATCACGATCGATTTGCAATTGCACAATCGCAATTGCGCTCAATCAGAATACCGCACGTGCGGTAAAAATACAGCACATGCGGTCAGAAATTTACTTCGGGCGATCGTTTCGCCCTTAGTAAATTTCGCCCATTAAGTTGTGTCTAAGAAGTGGAAGAAAATCAGAGCTGAGTGCCCAAAGGAAAGTGTGAGAAGTGGTAGATCTGGTTTTTAGTAGTACGTGTCCTAATGTAATGAGAATGGATGCAGAGAACTTGGTCCATTGCTTTTAATGGTTTGGAAATAGTGATTCTATTTTTCCTGTGAGATTTGTATATGTTGCTGTGTGAGTAGTCAGCACACCAACATTTCATCAAAATTCTCTCTATCAAATGGTAGAAATACTCTAAACTTCAACATTGAAAAATAGCGCTTTGGTCACAAAGATTGGTGTATTGGTTACAAATCCAAAGTCATCAGGACTAAATGCTGTATCAGTGTCCCATAAACTCAAATGGTGGGGGAAGTAGATCAGGCTTAAGTCACAGTCTTATGATGTAGTATGTAGTAATGATGAGTCATGTAGACTAAAATGCAAATACACTACAATGTAGTGGTTACCAAATCTTCTTTTGCTGCTAGTTGGACTTTATTTAGAAACTAAACAAATCTATTAATTGAATTACTTATTTCATATTAAAGCAGTAGTGATGTTCATTTTTATTAATATATTATTATTTGATTTATGTTTCTATTATTTGCATTTAGGAAGGAGCTATCTTGAACTGACAGTCATTTGCATAATAAAAAATTGACAGTATTTTATTTATATGGATTTAGGTTTCTCTTTTGATTACCTTTCGCAATTTTTTTTTTTTTTTTACTTTGACATATTTCATGGGTAGAAGCAATGGTAGACTGATTCTGTTCAAGAAAACATTATTTATTGTGATCCAATATGTGAGACTGACTAAAATTTCTGGAACATTCTGGGCATTTTAAATGTGTTTTGTGACGTGTGAATTTGTTTTTTTTTAATTCAGTGGGTATTTTTTGTGTTATATTGGTGAGCTGCACTTTACTACCCATTAAATGTATGTAGTATGCATTTCTACAATGGGTACATCATTAAAATGGCTGTTTTATTCCCTTTTTGCTTCTCTAGTTTTCTGGATAAATCACAGCAACAGAGAGGAAAAAAAGGGAAAGTGCCACGGCACATATGGTAGATATTTTCATTTTCAGTGATTTTGTGCACACTGCTTACTACCCAGTAAAAGAGATTATTGATGTATCTACAAACAATGGTGTATTAGCTGAATATAACATTGTCACTAACAATAAAAAGAGGGATCCAGGAATTACAAATTAATAGAAAGTAAGAAAGAATGTAGTAAAAATGTGATTTCACTCCAATTTTCCATACCTGAGGAGCCACATGAAATTAATTTAGATCACACCAAGAAAGTTTAGCAAAGTCCCAGTTTCAGAAAACACCACAAGTGTAAGTGTAAATATGCCTCAGGATGGGAAAATGCATATTGTCAGGAACATTATGCACTGCATTGTTGCTATACACTTAAATAATATGCCTCAATTCAGTGCCATGCATTGTTTCATAAAAGGCTCCTCATCATTTCTTATTGACTGTTTCATCCTGACAGCCCTATATAACCAGTGAGGAGGTATTATCTACATATACGTACATTGTTACCACTTTACTTTTTCACATCACTACCTTGTCACTTATTTAATCTCATACATTTCTCCCCATATTATTCTACCTTTCACTGTCCACCCTTGACCACTTTTACTTCCCACACACCTGTGACTCTGTTCACAGAATATGATATTATTGATTACAGAGCTATGTTGTTGTTATGACAAGGTATTTTATGGTATGACAAGTTTCACAGACAGACAAAAATAATTATGGCCTGAGAGCCTTGACTCATGCTAAAAATCTAAAACATAGTATGCAAAGCTGTGCATTATACCTTTCTAAATGTGGAAGTTAAATATTAGTTTTCCAAATATTTGCAAGTCATGAAAAAAGTCATTTGTCCAAATTAATTTGCTGATTTCTACAAGTTCATGTTTATGTAATTGATACAGGATATTTAAAACAACAGGTAATGAATGCTCAAGGGTTTAAAATTCTATTACTAAAACATGTAGACAAAAATTATTGGTTATTTATCAAGCATTTTTGGGATTTTTAAAGATCGAAAATAACTTTTTGATATAAAAAAAATGCATAAAAAAGTTATTTCTTACATGGCAAAGAGAGTATTTTTAAACAGACAATACTGACATAATCAAATAAAGACTGTTCTTCCAGCAATAGGCTTTTAAAAAACCTTTTTGACTTTGATAAATATCCCCATTATCTTAATGCATTTCTGCCTTTAGTTCAATACGAATTCTGCATCACACCATACATTTTTTGTGCATGTTTTCACATACTCTAATGTTAGCAAAAAAAAAACACAAAAATAAACTGCATACCATGTTCTAATTTTGCAGTGTAATTGGCAACTTTAGAAAAGGTCAACACATTAGGGAGAATCTCTTGCTTTCACATATATTATGAATTTGGCAAGGATCACTCAATTATTAATGAAGGGCTTACAGCTCTGGATGAAAACTGAGTACAGTTGGCCTCTAAATACATACGGTTAAAAGTGTCTTCCTTTGAAATACCATAGCATGGGTGATTGCTAGTAAACCTTGTGCCAAACCATAATCATTAACGTTTATAACATTTCTGCAAACTGGCAAGTATTCAACAAACCCTTTTTAGGAAAATTGAATAAATGAAGAATTCAGTACCTATGAAAATGCACTTTTTATATTTTTGACTAAACATAAATTATGTTGTACGTTGACTGGTGCGATGTCAGCATTGCTTAAGGATTATAACCACCAATTAAACCTATTTTAACCTTTCTGACCCCTCCAAATTATCCAAGAACACCAGGACATGAGAGATTGGGCTAGAAGGCCACAGATTTTTTATTATTTAAACCAATTTTAACTGATCAAATAACTACTTTAAAGTTCTATATTCATTACAATATTAGCACATCATCACAGCATGTTCCAGTGGCTACCCCACCATGGGGCAGTCAGTATCCACCAATCCTGAGACCCATCCCAAGGATTCCCCACAATCTTCTATCCATGAGAATGGTGGCAAGTAGTTAGAAGCCAGTGCTACAACAAAGGAGAGACTGTTTTGATTATATTGTATTGTATTTCTTTTTTTTATAAAAAAACATTCCCATAAACAATACAAGATATTTACATTTTCCTTTAAACAAATATTTCTTTAACAAACATAAGAATTGAGAATATACTTTTTGTATTTCATCCTTTTTAATATTATTAATATATTTTATTACACAATAAACATTAAAGTTATATACATATACAGCAAGAGTGGGAGGGAGGGACGCTACTTACCTGATTCCAGTGCAAAATGGCAATGAAGACTCTGACTTCCATTTTTCCCACACAACCTTCTTCCTGTAAACCCCCACCTACTCCTTCCTTGCAGTTCCTAGCCCAGTTAATAGCTCCTTACACTATAGCAGGGGACCTGCAATAGTCCGGAGGCTGCTTTTACAATAAAAATTTTAAATATTTTTTTTTTTACTATCAAAGCATAGATTTTAGCACACTTCTAGTTTTGAAAATTCATTTCAGACACAGTAGGGACTGCAGATGTTCAAAATGTAAATTTCTGTAATCACAGTTTCAATACATTAAAAATGTTTATTTTTGCAGCAGTGACATGTTTCTTTCTTTCAGCATATTGGTTTTATGGGAAAAATCTGTCACATCAATGAAGGACATGCAGTATGATTTTTATATACTATACTGTCTTCTTTTCACAACTTCTCAAATGATGCATCAGTTTATCAGACTCAAAGATGTAACATCTTGGGGGTTTAGAGAAAGCAAAGATAGAAGGCAAGCTAGGTAGTTGTGTACTGACCCCATCATTACCAATACCTCCTGATACAGACATAGCAGTTGAACATTTTGCCAGCAATTTCAAGAACACATATTACCTCAGACCTAAAATGTGGAGTGTGGAGGGAAGAAGAGTGGCAGGGGTTGTGTACATGGCAAATAACTAAGTGCAAAAAGAAGGAATAAGAAGCAATAACATGCAGGAATGCAGCATAAGAAAAAACAACTTTAGATCAGGAAGAAAGATTAGTGTCTAATAAAGATGAAATCAGATATGTCTGATAAGGAGTAACAGACCATGTTTCATAAACTATAAATATGTGAGGATAAAGGATAAGGATAAGAACTGATGAATTTGGATGCATGGAAGGGGGATATTCAGAAGATAAATGGGTGCAAGCAGATGAGGTGAAGTGTGACTGAAATTTTTTATGACGTTTATTTATAGAAGAACTTTATCATCAAGACCATGTTAGTTTGTCTGATATTCATAACTATATGCAGAAATGTGTTCATTGATCTTTAAACCTAGATGCAATATATGTAACTGGAGGTAAGAGAAATGGTTCAGACCAGTTCAGAATTGAAAAATGCTTTCTACTTCATGATATGCAAACCAGTTCACAAATATGAAAAAAATATAATTAGAAATGGCTCAATCTCACTATTTAGTGTAAATACTCACACCAGTGGTAGTAGCTGTGTGCTCTGGAGACAGAGCGAACTCATCTTCCAATGGTTAACTTGTAAAACATAATTTCTCCGGCAGTACAGCTGTATAAAATCCACTTTTATTGTTTCATTAAAATCAGGATCCAAAAAATGCAAAAAATAGCATGGCAGCACTGACATGTTTCACAGTGTTCAGCGTTTAGTCATAGTCCATGACTAAGCACTGAACAGCATGAAACATGTCAGTGCTGCCATGCTATTTTTTGGATCCTGATTTTAATGAAGCAATAAAAGTGGATTTTATACAGCTGGAGTGCCGGAGAAATTATGTTCTACAACTCCAAGAACAAAAATGTTCTTCATTGTTTTGCATCTGTGAGATGCTTAGTTACTGTTAGGCTAGGTTCACACTAGCGTATTATGTGCAGTGCATAATACGCTAGTGTGAAAAAAAAATAATCCGGAACTCTGACTGCCGCATTTTGGCCAGCGCATAACAACGTGCACAAAATGTGGCCAAATAGGAAGAGCCATGAATGCCAAGGGAGCGTTCACACTGTTGCTGGTAAGTACAACAGAAAAATATGCTGGAGCGTTTTTTTTTTTATTCACACTAGTGTATTATATGCTGCACAGTGCCGGCTCTGCCATTAGGCAGAGTAGGCAAATGCTAGGGGCGCCCCTAGCAT
>WMED01003489.1:9582-20113 GCA_019650415.1 Pipa parva
TATATATATATAGTGTGTGTGTGTATTGGACTATCAATCAGTTTAAAAAGACAATAGTCTTCAAGCAATACTGATATATACTGTATTATATACATATAATATACCTGTGTGTGTCTATATATATATATATATATATATATATATATATACAGTATATATATGCCATGTATGCTTTCTGTACCTTAAAAATGCATTTATACTGTATTATTTTGACAGCACACTTTATATTTCACTGTAGTTTTCTATCAAAGTCAAATCTTTTGTCCCCATGGAAATGTAAAATATAAGCTTGTGTGTTTAACAGCTATTTAAGATAGCAGAGTAAAATATTTCTGCTTACAAATATGTACAGTATTCAAAGCTGTTTGATAGAAAGTTGTTTTTTCCTTCAAAACAATCTCAATATTCATTATTTATGAAGTAACAGAATATAGACTCTATTATTTTTGGTTGAAATATGTTGTGATTCTGTATAAACTAGTGGACTGATCTGCATCTTACAATTTTTTAGAAATTTCCAAGAGTTCAAGGTGAGGGATACTAAGCTAAGCTAGTTTTCTCCTCATTGAGGTGGCACTTGTTCCTATAGTAGAGTAGAATTAATCCAGTTGTGTATAAATGCATTAACCCTGTTCCCACACCATGCTCTCAAATTTCCCTTCCTAATTTCCATTTGTCTTTTTTTTACTAACAAATAGCACTAGCATTATTTTATAAAAATACCCTGGAGGACATTACTTTTATTCTATTTTCACAGAATTTATTCTTTAATGTCCACAAGGATCCAGGTCATTGGTCCCATTATGAACTATGATTGCTGGGACATACCCAGCCCTTCTATCCACCCTTTTTACTATTTGTTGGTACCCTAGAACCAGAGAGTGTAACGAGCAGTGCTTGCATGAGTGCATCACTCGTCACTTCTGTTGGCTGAATTCTGGCATCACAGATGATGTCTGTGATGCCCAATTCAAAAGGCTGAGCACTACTAAAGGAAGTGCTCGATCATTAAATAAGCAAAATCTCCAGAGGAAGGAAGGATCCTGTTTGCCTGCCTGACATTCTGGAAGCCATTGTTTGTACCCTGTATTCCAAGTCCCAGGTCATGTAAAAAGTTTTTTTTATAGAGTGTCAGCTCTTCAGTTCAGTATTAAGGATTGTGTTTCAAGTCTGTTCCTGTTTCAACTATTCTGCTCCTGAGTGTCGACTCTTCAGCAAGTCTTTACAGTTTGCACCTACAGCTTCTGTCAAGTTCAACACCAGCCTGTTTGCAGCATCTGCCCATATTCTTGTTCCTGAACTGTCTCTATGCTGTGTCTACCCTGTTTCTGAGCTGCTTCTAATGGGTGATGTAAATTACAGTTCAACATGTGCCCAAGATTGCTGTAAGTGACTGTTCTGTTATATTGCATTTCTATGATTTCTACGTTATAGTTCTTCTGTTTCAAGTATCCATCTGAGCTCCATGTGAGTCTATCTAGCTGCCACCAGTGTTAACCTGTACCACCAACTCCTGCTGTGGTATAGAGGATCCACTTTTAACCCATCTGCACCTGTACCTGTTCCTGGTATGTGGGTTTGGATTCGCTTCTATGCCACTATGGCTGCCCAGTTCCCATGGTATCCTGAGTATTCTGTTCCTGAATTCATTCCTGTTCCTGGCATATGGGCCTGGGTTCACTTCTGTCCCCCTATGGCTGCCCAGTTCCCATGGCATCTTGTTCCTGTGCCTGCACCTGTCTTTACACCTGTAATAAGGTCCTATTCATAAGTGCAGTGATCTGCACTCCCCTCCCCAAGTGTTTCTGTTATTTTATTTATTTTCCTCGCTTGGCATGGGTAGATTGTCACTAAGGTACTAGAAGCAAGATGAAACTTTTTTCTCCCTGACATTAAAAGGATATTACCATCCCATATCTTATAATTTTAAATAATCTTATTTTATTTCCAGCACATATATACATATATCACTGTATTATTTTTTTGATGAAATGTATGTAATTTTCATAAAATTGATTGTAATTTATTCCCAATTTACTGTCAGAAAGATTATTAATCTATATCTAAAATCTCTGAAATAATCAAAAGAAGAATGTAGAGGGAATAATAAAACCAAAAACCTTGCCAAACTAGAAGCCTACACAAAGGTAAATATGGAGTACATACAAATTGTTCACTTTTCAAATTTGTTTTAGTTTACTTTTGCTTCATTCTACCTATTTAAAAAAAAAAACAACTTGATCATTTAGAGCAGGCTGTCATACTAAAATAAGTTCAAATTGCAGAAGAACTGCATTTCTTTAGAAGGCAGCTGCTTTTGCAAAGGGATAGAAGTACATTTTGGCTTTACTCGAGTAATGTTTATTTTAATTTACGTGATAAATAGCCTTATTGACCAAATTATCATTAAGGTATGTTTTTGCATATTTTCACTTTATAAGCTTTGTGTTAAAGCCTGGGCTGTTCTTTTAACAAAGAGCATACAGGTGTTTTAAATCCATCTAATGCAGCAGTTGGCAAAGTGTGGCTCGCAAGCCACATGCAGCTCTTTAGTCGTTGTGGCTCGAAGCACACCTCCGAAGCCCCACCAATGACCTCTGATGCCTCACAAAAAAAATTGTCGCTGCTGAAGGAGGGCGTGAAATGGCGCCCTCCTCATATAAGTTTGTCAACCCCTGACCTAATGTATAGTGGTCAAGAGAGACTACAGACACCAGCTTCTACCCAGTATATAGGCAAAGTATGGCTGTCACCCAAATCACCATTAGCTCTGAAGTTATTGGTTGTACAATCCAGTCAGTAGATACCCTTGTTTACCTGTCAAAGCCTGTTCCATTCTTCTATCCTCTATGCTTATTGGCATTTGTATCTTGTAGGAGTTCCAAAACTGTACCTGCTCACCAATAACAGCATGCCAGGCTCCAGGTGCAAACTGTGCTGACATTTGCAGGGTAAATTAAAAGGGGAACACAGGTGAAGACTGTGTGAGAAAGCAAATGAATGAATGCATACTCTGCTGAGAGCAAATTGTTAGTCTGTAGGTTTGTAAGAGAATACACAAACAGTTTATTTTTTCCAGCAGGTTTCCATCAGCAAATTACATTTGTAAAAGTAATAATTACTTCAGCCAAGTGCCAAAAATGTATCTGCTTCTTTCTTTCCTCACGTAAGAATCTTTGGCAGACATTTTGCATTTGTCTACAGACTGATACTGTTTTAAATGTGAATGCAGTAACAATACCTGTTGGAAACTTGAAAGAAAGATGGCACTTGTATCTCTACACACAGTATGGATGTCTAATTTCTATTTTCGTGGCTTTGTTTAAACACTGTATTCACTAAGGTGCGAATTCGACTGTTGAATTCTCAAACAGCAGATTCCCATAGCAAATCTGTGACAATTTCCCCATTGTAAAATCACGACAATTTTTTAAAATTAAGATTGTGACAATTTTCCCATAATAAAGACGTGACTGTGACCGTGACAATATTCTCATTATAAAGTCGTGACTATCTTTATCTGCAACCTATTGCGACTGTCTTTATATGGCAAATTCATATTTATACGCAAAAATTCAGACTTTAGTGAAAAAACCCCCTCTTGGCCTAAAGCTGACATTTATTTGACATACATGTGTATTTTTATGCAATAATTACAGGTTTGGATCGTGCTTTATCTGTCCCAAACATATTTAGGGAGTAATTCACTATAGTCTGAAGTGAGGTGCGGAGTGTTCGCCTCACTTCAGACTAACTGATCTGCGCTCCTTGATGTCCTGCATGCGGACATCAGCAAGCGCATTAAAGGGACTCCAGTCTCGGCAAGAGCAAAAGAGTTGCCTCGCCGAGACTGGAATCCCTTTAAAGCGCTCGCTGATGTCTGCGTGCAGGACATCAGCGAGCGCAGATCAGTCAGTCCGAAGTGAGGCGAACACTCCACACCTCACTTCGGACTATATTGAATTCAGCTCTTAAAGTTCTTGACTGTTTTTCTCTTATTAAAGGTGCTTCAAGTACTGCTGTACTGTTTTTATACATAATACTTTCAGAACCTACGGAATTCACCATTCAGCGAGGTGAGCTCCAAAGCCATCAGCTCATTTCGCAAATGGTATTATGCGCATGCTGATGTCCCGCGCAGACATCGGCATGCGCATCATACCATTTGCTGTGAGCTGAAGGCTTCGGAGCTCACTTCAATGAATGGTGAATTCCTCCCTCAGTGTACTAGGGGTTACAAGAGACACACCTGTAATAAGGTCCCATATGCCAGGTGACTTGTGTTCCCCCTCCCCAAGTACTTTGGTTTACTCTCATATTTATTTGTTTCCTAGACTCAGTGTGGGTAGACTGCTAGTACCAGCACTAAGCTTCTTGTGCCAATACACAGTTTGGCCTTTTCCTCCAGCCTTAGAGTGTTAAAATGTTAATAAATGCAGGATGAAGCTTGTTGCTCTTAAAGGGGTATTATCATTTCCAAATCATCTATTGTTAAATAATCTTGTTTTAAAATATTACTGTACCTTTTTGTGATGAAAGATGTTTAGTTTTCTTAAAATATAAATTTTATTTACCACCATTTCTGTCTTTTTCTGGTTCCTTACTGCATGTCAGACAACACTAGTTTGATTATAGCACCATAGCCTATGGCAAGCTATAGCTTTCTTTGATAAAAGTAGCATGTATAGAAGCCTGAAAGTGATGTTGACTGCTGTGTTGGTAAGGCAAAGCCCACACAAATATTTGTGATCATTGCCCTCTCATACCTCCTAGCATAACCTTTTTATAAGGGACTCCTATGGAAAACACAGTGTTCAATGCTGTTCTGGAACATTTTCAGATTTGTATTAGGTATATTTCACACTTCTCCCTCTTTTAAAGGCAATGTTGGCCTGTATGCCTAATACAGATCTGAATTTGTTGCAATACAGCCTTGCACACTGCATTTCCCATACATGTCCCTCTTTTAAAGGGAATGTTGGGAGGTATGCTCTCTTATAGCTTGTAAAGGCATAACATTCATCTCCTTTCTTGTGGATCCTTTGTGGTGATCACAGGAGAACAGTCACAATGTGTTGAATTTCATCCCTGAATTCAATGAAATGCTAAATGCAAATTTGGCATCATAATTGAATGCAGTGTAGGTCACTCCAATGATCACCATTATAGGTAAGGGGGCCACAAAAAGAATGTAAACACTGCATTTTTTAAGGGCAGCATTTACAACGGCCAGTGAGTCCCTGGCCTAAAGAAGGTGTTGGTAAACCAAAGTGATTCTCATAATTCTTGGCTATTGGGCAGTTGGTGAAATACTAATAAACTCTTGTTTTCATAAATGAGGTACTTGGCATTTAAGAATGTGCTACTGGGAAATAAAATTGTAACACTGAACTAGTATAGGAGGCATTGTGACACTAGATCACTAGAATATTTTCCTTGAAATGCTGAGCAAAATTTAACTGGCCATAGTGACTTATACAGTAGAGATTCAACATTATAAAGAGACTGCAGTATAAACAGTAGACAGAGATGTATGGTATAACTGAGTAGTTAGGCACTGAGTAGTAAATGGAATGGTACATAATCCCTGGACAAATGAAAACTCATAGAAAACCCAGACATGCAAATATATTTTAAACCCTGAAAACATTGGGGAATTGACCTTGCTGTTACAAACTTTTTGCATTAACAAATGTTACTAGAATTTCTAGAATTCAGTTGGTTTTCTCCATTAGATATAACCCTTAAGGAGACAATTTCCATTGCTTTTCATTGATAATTTAGTTTTTTAACATAGTGCAAAAGCAGAGAGAAATGAGTCAGTGGTTTTTAATGAAGAAGATGGGACCTAATTTAGTAGTAGCTAGGAGACATTTCCCTGATTATAGTGAATCTGTAGTGTGAGATGACATAGATGTTTGCCATAGAAACTAAGCACACAACATTATTTGAACAGCATTCATATAAAATGGGCTAATTTGTTCTCTTTGAATCTCTTATGATTTTGCTCTTGTAGTTATATTTATTTTTATATTAATATTAAAAGGAATCTAATATTAAAAGGAATGCGTAAAAGGTACACATTAATCCATTCAAGTCCTCCCCGCTTTTAAATCTATCCCATTCATATGCTTACACCCCCTACTGGCTTACTCAATGTGACTAGAACCTTTGTACATGTATTAGGAGCTCATGATAAAAAAATCAATGTTGGCAAATAAATAATTTTTGCAGCCAAGTATAATTTTCACAGCCAATATAAATAGATAATATGCTATAAAATCTACATAGTGCAGTGCTGAATCAATGTTTTAAGATATGCTGCAGAATAAAACTACCTTAAAATAATTTCAGTTCAGCTTTGTAGTATTTAGATTTTATATGTGTCTGATTTTAAAGGGATAAGATGGCAGCTATACACTACTCCATACATGCCAGCATTACCTTTAAAAGAGATAAACTTATAAAATATGCATAGTATGAGATAATCCTATACTATATTTGGACATGCAGGCTTGAAAACTGACTATTTTATTTGTCTTTCTCTTTAAAGGATGATTTTGACATTTAGGGGGTTAATGACTAAAGTCCAAGTTGTTGTATAAATGTGTGTATTCGCAATAGACTGCTACTTCTACTTTATTATGGAAATATTGTCACAGTTGTGACTTTAAAATTGACACAGTCACAGATTTTCTATGGGAATCCACTGTTTGAGAATTCAATAGTCAAATTCTTACTTTGGTCAATAACCCAGATAACCCCGTTGCCAAATAATTGCCTTTAATTTGGATACATATAAAATACACATGTGGTATGGGTGACTGACAATTAGAAGCACATTGCATTGCTTTATAGTAACAAGTATCAGAACTATATAGCTATACAGATTGTGTTTTGTATAGCCAACACTGACTACTATTAATTATTTGCTTCTCTACAACTCTTGAAATTTTTAAATGTGTTCCCAGTAAAAGGTAAGATTTGGTCATTAAATTTAAAAGACTACAAATTACTAAATAAAAAGAATTATAGTTTGCTTTATATATTTAATATCAATAACAAAATCCCCAATCTTGCAGGGTAGCATTTATTTTAATAAACCACTGCACAACCCTTATTATACAGCAAAATAGTACATCACCTAGTAGTCAAGGGGTAAATGCCCCACTTCCTCTGACAGGCTAAAAAGTAATCAGATCAATCAACTTAAAAAAATGTTATAACAATGAAAAAACACAGATACCAGAATCACTTTAATAAATTATATAAACTTTTAGTAATTATGAGTCATTGTATATGTTTATACTGTACAATAATGGTAATATTTCATGGTAAACAACAGTGATAACAGTAAATTTCCATTTGATAAATTAAATTTGAAAAACAAAGAGTTGTCCAATTAGTTATGTATATAGCGTATATGTATATAGGCTTCCTATCAACTGATCTAGTAATTAACATACTGTTAGGGCTAGTTAACTTCAGGAGGATTGGCGTTAGCTGAACTCAGATGCAGAGTCACAGGGTTTCCCATTTTTACCACTTACCTTTTCTGCAAGTAAATTCCAAAGTTGAGAACCCTGAGACAGCTACGCCCTGGAGGATTGTGAACAAAAAGCAGAGGAGTAGGAAGGAATTGGAATACGGGTAGTGGCATGGTCAAACAAAGCAAAGGCCAGGGCTGGCTGAGAAAAAAACATAGTTGGGAAAAAAAAAATCAAAGGTTCTGGGATTGACTAGCAGACAGTTGAATTGGGTAATTCAATCCCATGGAAAGTTTGCTAAAGTCTCCTGTGGCTGAATAGTAACTGACTAGAAATGGGGAGACCATGGTTCAATTTATGTGACAGGATCATAACACATATGTGGTCCTTATGGAAATCTGTTATGCGTTTTAGATTTTTTTATGTTCTGGATTACAGTAATTTGGGTTCATGTTGGTACAGTACAAAAAGAGAGAAGACTAATATGAATCTAAGTATAGTCAGTCTTACGGTGAAGCCTCATAATACGTTCTCTGTGTTTTGTATGTGTTAGAAAAAGAGTTGTTCTCCTGATTTCAACAAGATGAGGCTAATTATTTGTCATTTCACAGTCAATTTCAAATGCAGCTTCCTGGAGGTTTTTTGCATTTGAAAAAGAAACACAGTCAATGGCTGAATTTAAATGTTCTCCAAATTGCTCAGATACAACAGTTATATATTTCCTAAGAATTTAATGGGAAAAAAACAAATATTAGTGAAATATACTCAAAACACCTTGCAAATTCAAATAAATATTCCAATATACAACACATTCAACCAACATAGGCATTTGAAATGGAAAATAGACAAAACAAATCTCTTTTAAACAAATAAGATACTTTTGCGTTTCAATTATATTTCAGACATACAACCTTACTTGCATATCTAGGACAGTACAGCAAACACACATACTAGCAATATTCACGTCACCATTTTCTTTAATTTTGTTCACCAAAATTGTTGCCAGTATTTTTGCCATTTATTTTACTTATTACAGTGGTGGACAAGTTCCAATTCACATTGACACTTTGTCACCACAAAACTGGAGTCAGCAGTGTGTCTGGAAAATGCATATTTTAACATACTTCCTCATAAAAGCATTGCATGTTTTTCTATGCTGATACTTGTCTCTGAATGAGAGTTAATTAATATCATGTGCAGCCTTGCCTTTATGTTGATATATTTCTATCATAATGTGTTATATTCAGACACAGCATTCAGTAACCATGTTTTAGAGTTAATAGTTTTTCCAAAACCCAGCAGTTTCAGTTATATGTTTATGTATCTTTATATGTTTTATGCATATTGAGTAGACTCCCTCTGTTTAGATTCAATTATGTAATACTTTTTTGAGGAAGTGTTAATACATGCATTTTCCAGACCAGGGCCGGTTTTACCACTGGGCGATGTGGGTGACTGCCCAGGGTGCAATCTATTTGAGGGGCATTGTCGCCCACATCGCCCATAGCTAAACTCACCTCCTCCAGCGTTCCAGTGATGCACCTCCTCTAAGCGCTTCTACACAATGAGGTAAGTTGAATGCGATGGCACTTCTTAGATCCTTCGGGTCTTTCTGGCTCTATTCAGCAGCTGTCAGCAAGACCTGAAGGATCTAAGGAGCGCCGTCTCATTCAACTTACCACATTGTGTAGAAGCGCTTAGAGGAGGTGCAATGCTGGAAGAGGTGAGTGGGGGGCGAAGGGCAGTGGGGGGTGCGGGGCAGGTCACCTAGGGCGTCAATAGGGCCAGAACTGCCTCTGTTCCAGACACACTGTTGACTCCATTTTGGTACAGGATTCAGAGTAAAGTCACCCTGTTAGTGGTAATTTTTGGAGTGTTTTTAAGCAGTCTTGTCCTTTCCTGTGGGTTTCTCTGTTTGTAGCATGGATCTAGCACCCGCCTTTCAGATACTGGGAAGGTAACCACATTATACATACATTGTGCCTATTTTATGTTCAGATTTATTCCAGAAAATAAAGATGACTGAAGTTGGAGAATGGCAAATTCACATATCTAAGTGACAATTTGAACTTTGATAAATAACTCGAGTCCAAGGAGTAAATGTGAGCTGCTACAGTAGAAGCTCATGCATGCTTGAGTTTTCTTAGTGAATGAGTGCCAAAAAGATGTAGAGCTATTTTAGCGGTTTATTTCAAACTAATAATGCAGTTCTAAAGAATGGGTAAGTTTGCTCAACAGATCTGCCAAGTTATCTGCAACTGTGCAAAATAGAGTAGACAATTACCATAATCCACAAGGCCTTGCCCATCCCTGCAGTCAAACACCAGAAGCTATTAATTAGGCATATGTTAGTTAAAATAAAAAATGCTTCATACAGTAAACTCCCTATTCCATCCCATTTTCAGATTTTGTTTTAGTTGCCTTTCATATAACCTGTTATGGATTATACAATTTCAGTAATGGCTTCCTAACTATATATTGTCATTAACTCTATTAAACGTGACCCTAGGGTAACAGGACAAATATAATACTTATTACTGATTCAATTTGCAGAAAACTGGAAAAAAGAATGAAGCAAATGATTTCAAATATAATAAGGACATTGCTAAGTAGTTATACAAGAATATAATTTGTCCTGCACAAAAATGCTTTAGCAACTTCCAATTATCTAATTAAGCAATGCAAAATAAGGAAGCATTAGAAATGCTGCTAAATTCTAAATTTAAAATACATTATTTAGAAAAAAATATTTTTTTCAAATGTTAGGCAATATCAGTTATTATCTATTAGCTTTCTACTTGATTTGTAATTTTGGGCATTGTATTTAAAATATAATACAAATATAAAATCTAATATATTATTAGTATTTTTTGGTTGGGTAATAGTATTTATCTGTTTTCTAATTGTTGCTATTTCCACTGGTCGCTGCTTTTGTTAAAGGTGAAAATTGGAAACGAGTGCTATCGAAAACAGAACTACTGCTGCTCATCTTTCTTGAGATAAAATGGGGTGAAAACTATCATTTTTGCCAACTTCTCACAGTG
>WMED01003490.1:0-22091 GCA_019650415.1 Pipa parva
TCTGAAGCAGGCAATATGGCATCTCCTACTGAAAAACATTGTCTAAGGAGAATTCTGAAGTAGGCAACATGGCATCTCCTACTGAAAAACATTGTCTAAGGAGAATTCTGAAGCAGGCAATATGGCATCTCCTACTGAAAAACATTGTCTAATAAGGGGAATTCTGAAGCAGGCAATATGGCATCTCCTACTGAAAATTATAATTACCTATGTTTTTTTAATGTTAGTTAAAGGGATACTGAACCCTATCATAATCAAAGTTCATAATATATGTATATAAGAACACCAAAGTTGTTTAATGGTTGCAGGCACTAATTACAATGCAAAATTATTTCCATTCTATTTTAAACCAGTTAGTCCATTCCCTTTTCCCTGCATTGTGTCTGTTCAAGCGGCTGAACTGAATATTCTAATTAGCACAGTTGATAAACTGTGAATAAAGTGTTATGGTAATACCTTATTAAATATGTTCTAGAAACTGTATGCAATATTTACAATCTATTTTAGTAATAAGCATGAATAGCATAGCTAAAACATGAATTTTATACATAAGGTATTTATTTAGAGGCAATAGCGCCTTTCTAAATGGTAGGAAGGGAGTTTTTTATGTTATTAGATCATGGCGCCAAGAGAATAAGGTTGGGTTTATGAAGTCTTTAGGTAACTTTGCTATTGGGTACAAATTCTTCTGAGCTATAGTGCTTGCAGGAAGACAGCTAGAAGGTAGGAGAAGCTGAGAAGAAATATTACAATAAAATATCAGTTTCACAGGAAATTACAAAAATGCTGATTTCCCAATTGTAAGTGTAATCAAAGGTAGGTAGGGACCTGCAATAGTGAAAATAGATGCAATTCAGCACCGGGCCTACTTCCTCCCCAATTCTGGGACCTGCTGAAGGATCCTCTGGCGATCTCGTGAGCCAGTACAATCCGGTATTTGTATCACCAAAGCAGGTGTTTTCTCAGTCTAAATTATGATAACTATAGTCTTTATACTTAGTAATTCATTAAAGTGTAAGTAAAGTTATTGGCCAAACTATACATATAGATTATATTTATAATGTAGAAACATAAACATTGAAAAGTAAAAACGATTTTGTGTTTTTCAGTTCTCACCAGTTAATCCTGCATTCTGTCTCCCCTGTATTAATATGTATTTAGAGTTCCTGCATAGTAGCAAGAAGCCCCACCCCCTAATGAGGTCACACAATGACTTGCTTGCTTAGTAATCTGATACTTTCCTCTCACTGTTTCAATGCTACCACACTTAATTCTGACTAGGAAGGAGACTAGAAAGCAGTCAGTTTGTAAAACAGAGAAGGGGAGGGGGGAGGGGGTGTACTTCTCCACTACAGGAAGGAGGAATATTTTACAGAGGGATAACAAGTGCTGCAGAGTGGAAATGTGAGTGAGGATTTTACTAATCATTTTTAAACTTTACAATACTTTAATGGGGAAAACTTTATAAATAGGGTTTACTTACACTTTAAGTAGAGAAATTGCTTGTCATAAATGTCCCTGCTGAAAATGGTGTCCATCCATATGGATAAGGGAGTTAAGTTCAGTACTAGACAGAAGTTGTACAAGGGACTAGCATAAAGCTGGTGCTAATATTTAAGGGAATAAGATGAACTACTGTCTTCAGCTGAAATCTTAGCTGAAACAGCCAAATTTGTAGGGTAAATGTAAAAATATCTTAAAAGTCTGTACAAGGACTTGTCCTTGGATGGACATGTGCAAATATGCTTTGATAAATGCAAACAGTTTACCAGTCAATCTGCATTGAAAAGCAATTAAATCTGAAGTTTATTGGAGAAACTGAACCCAAATAATCTGATCTTATTTGGTATCACGCAGTGTATATGGAAGCACAAATACCTCCATGTTTGCCTTATTTAACATTTAATGAAGAAAAATTAAGATCTCACTGAAAGAATGAGTCTAGTGTTAATCTATTCAGTTAGCCAATAAAAGGTATCACCTATGTTTGACCTGTCTCAGCATTAGAAGAATTAAAGACAATGAAAAAAAGTTTAGAAGGTTCTGTATAGATCTCAAGTGTATAACACTGCTGGCTTACTAAAAAATCCATGCTATTTTTGGAAATGTTTGATTTTTTTTTTCTAGCAGCAAAGTTAAAGAATAGTTATATTGATCCTTCTGGATATGAGCCAAACATCTACTGCATTTTAATGTTTATTTCTAAACAAACTTTGTTATATAAAATATGAGGCAGATGTAACACGTTCAAAAATAGTATAGTCTATTCAAACCAAACACATTTCTTTATTACTTTATTATTGTAACATTTCCATACATATTGGTCTCTTGGTACATATTTTTTTTTTTCTAAATCCATTAATCTGCTCATTACGCCATATCCTTCATTCCATTTCTCTCCAGGGTGTCATACCCACCAATTCAACAAGCTGCTAGAGATTCAGGGTCACTTAGATTTTTTTTTTTAAAGTCGAAAGCGACTGAGCACTCCAGTACCTAGCATAAATCTTACCTTTATTACATAAATGTTGAATGCATATTGATCTTCAAACCGATGCAAGTCAAACAGTAACTCATTGGAATTACGCACCATATGTCAAGGGAAAATATATGCTGATCAAAACGTCTATCCTTGATTTAATGAGACACGTGCAGATTATGTGTACCAGCCTTATACGCTTGTATACTCCTGGCTTAATTTTTCAGACAAGCATATGTTACTTACAGAATCATCTATGACTTTTCTGGAGTGAGAAATACATTTTGTTGTGAATAAATTGCTCCAATTTGATGCTTTATACTCTTTCAAAAAGACAGCTAAAACATGTAAACTATTACAAAATGAACAGAAATATAAACTTTTTTTTTATGTTTAGAGCATTCGGATTACTGTACATTATAAATCCGCCTATTAACATAATCTACAATGAAATTCTATTTGTAAACATTTCATTTATAATTTTTCTTTCATAATGATCGCAGCGGAGAATCTGCATGCAGCCAGATTGGTCCTGATTATTTGTAGTGATCCTAGTAATACTAACATTCTTTATTATGGGGTACCTGAACATTTTGCTTTTGCATCCATGACTTTACCACTTTAAACAAATTTGCATATAAATTGTTGCACTGTGCTGATGGAATTGGCTTACAATTGCTGCACCATGTGAATATTACTTAGTCTCAGTATTGTGACTAAAATTGTATTTGTTAGTAGTTTCCCCATTTAAACACATATGTCTTTTGTATTCTAGTTATGCTAATTTCTTGGATGTGCTAGCTTGGTATTCAACATTGTTCTTTTCTTCTGATTTGCAGTCCTTTATGTTGTCTCTCTGGTTTTGACATTGACTTATATCCCAAAACTACTGAACTCCTCATACTTTGATCCCAAACTATGCATGACTCTATCATTTTGTTTTTCTGTTTTGAATGTTGAGATTTCTTTTTAAAAAAATAAGTCTTGCCTGTACCTGAATATCTGAAGGACCCTCATAAGGACAAAATTAGTTTTTTAAACATGCCTCCTATGGACCTTATGAGAGGGGGGGGGGATGTCAATAGGAACCATGGAATTTTTATGTGGTGAATTGGCAATTAGGATGTTTCTAGATACTTCATTTCTAACTGATTCCTTGTTGGTGAGTTGGCTTTTATCTGTTTACATTTTGGTTATTTAGTATTATGCTGTAAGTAGACACTGATTTTAACTAGTTGCTGTTCATTTGACATTGTGAACTGTTGAATTTTACTTGGGTTTCAATGTCATGCCTTTTACTGGTTTGTTGGTATGTCTGTGTAAAAGCGAAGGGAATAACAATGAAAACGATCAACATATCTTGATGTGATGACTTTTGTATATTAAATAATCTTTACTTAGAGTTCTATAGAGTTAATTACAACTGGCTACATCTGCATGTTATCTTTCATTTAGTTATTTATTTGGATTTGTAAGTTAACAGCTTTTAACTGCTATGACTAATGCTCTAAAATCTATTCCATATTCTGTCTATGAATGGGTATCTTTACTGGATTAATGATGACATTTTTTTAAGACTGTTTCTTGGCATTTCCTGTGGCCAGACAGTTTGCTTTGGATCTTGCTACTATGCATAGGTGTGTTTTCATCAATATGATTGCTTGGCTCTGAATTATGCTACATCTGGTTTATGAACCATGCAATGCCTGACTACCTTCTCTGATTTTCTCATGTTACTGCCTGACTAAATGCACCTGAGATTCTTCATTTCACTTTGGATTACTGCCTGTCGTGACAGATTCCAGGTCCATTCAATCACTGCCTTCTTTGTTTGTCCTCTGATTTTGCTGAGATCTGGCTGCTGATTACAGAAGTCCTGCTGATTACTGCTGGGTCATTTGCATCCTAAAAAGTTCTATGTTTAAGCCATATTTGACTAATATCTTTATTACTACTACTGAATAGAAATACTAAAGTTTTCCTCAAGATCAACACAGGAAGAGTTTTATAAAGGTTGAACTGAATGATTTTATCTGACTCTACAACCTTACTTAATATTTAATGCATACACTAACAAGAAAAAAGGTAACTTTTTACTTTCAGGCTCCATATCTCACTATCCACTACAGCTTCAAATGTGAGAATACCATAATTTTATAGACAATCACCTTGAATTTCTC
The DNA here is from genome assembly GCA_019650415.1 of Pipa parva. NCBI lineage: Eukaryota > Metazoa > Chordata > Amphibia > Anura > Pipidae > Pipa > Pipa parva. The sequence continues at coordinate 4,660 of WMED01003490.1, forward strand.
ATACATAAATTGGACTTGCAACTATTTAGCATATGATTAGTTATGTAGATTCTTGTCATGTAACTGCATTGTTACTGTTTTGCTCCTGGTGGTGGAACAATCTAATCTTTTTCTTCTTGTATACTACAAATGAAAATACATGCTCTCACATTCTCTAAAAGTTCAATGTGTTATTAGGTTGTTTACCAAGTGAAAAGTCACTGGTTCAAATCCAACAGCAACCATGAAGAAGATGTAAAATGTAAATAGACTGGGGTCAGATGGGAGCAAATGGGTCTGGAAGAAACAAGGGAAAAGAGGGCTAACATAGTAAGAAATTGAAGGAAATGTCAAGTTTGGTGAAGGAAGCCTGATGATATGGGGCTGTTTCACAGCCAAAGGCATTGGATACTTGACCAGGATCAATGGTGGTCTCAATACTGATCTATATGTGAGTATACTACAAGATGAGATACTTCATATGCTTGATTTCCATGGGTATGAACAGGACAAAAGAGAAAAACATCCAATGGCTCAATCCCTTTAAACAGAAAATACTCACACTTCTATTTAAGCTGTGTGCTCAGGACAAGCAGGGAAAACTTCACATCCCAAAAACTACAAGCAGATTTCCAAATCCGGTGCTCCAGCTTGTAAAAAATCCAGCTTTATTGTGTATACGTTAAAAAAAATCATAAAAGCATAGTGGAAAAGTATGCCAGCACTAACATGTTTTGTGCTAAAAAGCACTTAGTCATATGAAAAGGACAACAACAGGACAATGAACTGAAGCATACGTCGACATTGGCAAAGAAATGATTAAATAAAAATGAAGTAGAGGTGCTGGATTGGCCCCCAGATCTCAACCCAATATAATATTGGTGGGTAGAGTTGAAGAAACAACTGTATATGTACCCAAGTGAGCAGACCAGTATGCACCAACATTGGGATTTAACATAAGTAATCAGATGCTAAATAGTTGCAAGTCCAGTTTAAGTATGAGATAGCCAAGATGATTGTCTATAAAATGACAGTAGTCTCACGCTTGAAGCTGTAGTGGATGGTGAGATATGGAGCTTGAAAGTCAAAAGTTCAAAACATTGTTACTCTTTTGCTAACCAGTGAATTATCAAGCAAAATAAATCTGCTAATTAATGACATTTATTATATATATTAAATGGACAGATGTTTTAATAAACTGGAAATGATTCAAATATCACAAATTAGTAAAAGTAGCATAGTCTTCTTAAGACATACACATGTAGCAGAGAACCTGTCATGATAGGAAAGGTTGTATTAAAAGGAAATATCTTTCTAAATATACTGAATTAGCTAACATTTAGGGGGTTATTGGCTGAAGTTTGAATAATTGCCTAAAAGAGTGAATTTGGCACACCCCCATATTCACCACTTCTCCATATTCTGCAATGTGCTGAGTTCGCCATCTAACGACGGTCGCACACTACACAATAGACTGCTACTAATGCGGCTGCGACTTTACTATGGGAATATTGTCGTGGTGATGGATTTTCTATGGGAATTCACTGTTTAGTCAATAAGGAGTAGAGAATCGTAGCGTAGCCACCTGAAGCGATGCAAATTCACTTAGACAGGCAAATTCGCATTTTAGCCAATATACCCCTCAGTATTATCCAGATTCATGCCTTAAAAGAACACTACTGCACCTCCTTCCATATCCTTTTACTATCTTTCTTGTAAGCCCTGGTAGTCTCCATCAGTGACTTGCCAAATAGAAATGCAATGATATTGTATTTAAAGAGATATGTTCATATTAATTCATTGATTATACACACACACACACACACACACACACACATATATATTTCAGTACCGACTCTAAATAACCTATGTGTTGTCATAAAGCAGCTTGAATTTGGGTGATTCTTGTAATGTATAAAGTAGGTTGTAAAAGAATGAAGGACTAGGCATTACTTTTTAACTGACCTTTTCTTTTATAAATAAAATAAGACATTAAACATAGGGAGCTGGAAGTGTAATGCAACATCTTTATTTTATGAACACATGGACTAGATCAAACTCAAGCACTGACAGAATATTTTTTCAGTTCAGATTTACACATCATCTTTTTCATTTATTTTGGTTTCTTCATCCACTGCTGAATATATTTATAGTAGATATGTCATATTAGGCTTAACAAGACTTTCGCAGGGACGTCTTTGATTAAATATATCTCTCTGTGATCTTGCTCAGACTAGATAGGCCTAATGCTAATTGAATAGAAAATTGCCTTCCCAACTCCCTTGACATTTTCTATTTCATTAATTGTTGCTGTGACTTCTCTTTGCTGTCAAGTTTAGCCCCCTTGTGTGCAGACTTCTGGACCTGTAGTTATACTTTCATCTAATAATGTAAGATGTAGTTCAGAAAGCATACATGAACAAGGGAATGCTGTATTCAGTGTAGTTTTAGACAAATCTTTATGCAATCATCTGTTAAAGGGATTTGAAGACTTAAGATTTCAATGAAGTCCAGTAGATTTAAATTATAAGATCAAATAAAAGACATACACTGCTGTTGCGGGATGTACTACAAATACAGCTGAAAGCAAATATCAGTTTCTACCTTTTACTTCTCTGTCTCATTCAGGTACAGCCATATGACGCACTATTATACAGTCCTGCCAATATGATGACAGTTTACTAACAAAGGTAATTAATAATAGTAATACCTACTTAACCAGGAAGGTTATAAAATTATTTGGAATAAACTTAAAAGCTGTGTTAAGGGCTAACACTTTCTTTTCTTACCCATGTTGCTAAATTTGCTAAGTTAATTGATTGCAAAACAAAAAATTAGCCATTCTTATTAACATTCAAAATACAAAAACTACAACCTCTCCCAGGTTTAATACATGCCAATTACTGCATAAGAATCTTCTCCATAATAACCAGATTAATATACCTCCCTATTATGGATGTGAGTCCATACTGGGCAGCGTTGCTAAATATTTTGTAAGACTATGGGGGTTATTGACTAAAATGAGAATTCGACTCTTGAATTCTCAAATAGTGGATTCCCATAGCAAATTCACAAATGCGACAATTTTAAAGTTACAACTATGACAATATTCCCATAATGAGGTTGCAACTGTGACAGTATCAGTCTTTTGCAACTGTCTTTAGCTGGGAAATTCACACCTTTACGCAACAATTCAGACTTTAGCCTATAGCCCCCTATATCTTAACAAACAAAAAGTGTTGTCACATTTTTCAGATATACTTTTACCTCTGGTCTAGGTCAATTTGGAGAAGAAGTTACATGCTTCAGGATAATGAGTGAAAATGCATGTTGAATCATTGTAAGAACTACTTGAAGACAAAAAAAAAAAAAAAACAATATTGAAATGCCCTCAACAGTCACCTGATCTCAATCCCATTGAAAATGTATTAGACCAACTGTATAGTAAGTGAATAAAGCTTTCAGCAACACCATTTGAATTCTCTTGAAATATTCTCAAAGTATTCTGCAATTAAACACAACAATCTGCACAAGCTTCAGTGCATGCTTTCTCCATATCAAAACACTGAAATTCATGTCAAGGTCTCAAAGATTTTAGTTTTCGCTCACATTATTATTCTGATAATATATCATAAATAAGACATACAGTACATGTCACCTTTCATGGTCAAAGAAAGCTCATTTTAAGTCCCTGACTCTTGTTAAATTCTGTAGTTCACTTAAATCTTGTAGTTAAATTCCTTACACTCACATGTATGCTTTGCTGACCAATAGTTTGATGTCCATGGTGATGTGAGACTGGAACTAACCTGTTGTTGTTCTGGTATCCTTATGGGCTTCTGATAAATTAAGTATTTGGAAAAGATACCATAGGTATCCACAAAGAAAAGACCATTATTGGGTTCTGTCTATCTCTAGAAGTGAGTTAAACCTGGTTTGAATTAAACTGTAAGTTTTGTTTTTTTTATTTTAATAGGTACAGGAATCACAAAATAACCATTTTTATCATTTAATTTCAGATATTTTCTTTAAGTTAAAAACCAGCAACAATAATATAATTCCAGGCGAGTAATCAGCATTTAAAACAAAAATAGCTAAAAACTCAATTCATTAATCTCATCTCCTGCCCATACTCCACTTTTTTCAGGGGTGAGGGGTCCAAGGTAGGACCCACTCCACTTCCTCCTACCTATTGGCCAAGTTAGATGGAGGGAAATGTAAAGGTTGGGGGATAAGACCCTCTTAACAAGAGTCAGGAGTCAATAGTCTAGAAATCTTTGCTACTTACCTCATTTATATCCCTTGCCTGTTAGAGTAAAGGCCAATATTTTACTTTATAGGCAGAGAACAAGTATGAATCCTATAGCCTCACCCTTTTTCTAAGTGAAGTCTGTATATGTATGGCTGTATAAACAGCGTATAAATTATTTGTGTAGAGACACATGAAGCAGAAGGACCAATTTTTTTCATTTTAGCAGTGTTAACAGACTGGCTGAGGTAGATCAATAGTCCACAGGGGACTTCCATTGGACTATTCTGTTGGTGAAACAATTATACAGAAGTTTGCAGTCAACAAGGGCCCATCTTGTATTTACTTATGGTTTAGAAGAGAAGACTAGAAAATTAACTATGTTTTTCTTTATAGATTATTGGATAAAATGAAATGACCCTCACACCAATTTTTAGGGGATGAGGGTCCCATCTCAAACCTCTCATCCCAAAAGCAAGTAGAGAGTTGTGGCTCTTAGCACAGGGAAACAATATAGACAAAAAACTCACAGCACCTTACAGACAAAAGGCATGTTTGCATGAGCAAGCCTGAACAGGGCCCCAGTCAAGCCACACAATTCCAAGATAAATCCTAAAAAAAGCTCAAGCTGCTCAGTGTCACCTCAGTGGCCAGACATTTTATTATCTATAATCTATGATTAAGCACTACTGACATGCGAAATGCGTAGGATTGATGTACATAGCTGCTTTTATCTTTTACTAACTTTTCAATAAATGTGCTATTTTACCGATCCATTTGTGGTGCATGGGATTTCTTCATATGCTGAGCAATCATTTTATTACCCTTAGACACAAAATAGGTCAGTTAAGATGGTGAGTATTGGAAAAAAAATTGCCAAGTCTATGAGAGGAAGTAAAAAACTGTTACTTTAAAGAGAGAATTGGTGGATACGGAAACTGAATACAGTGATACCTAATGGTCTAACTGAATATATCAGTTTTAAAAGCTATTTGTAAGTTTATTTCTTTGTTTTCTACATACTTGCCTTTAAGAACCTTTAATAACCTTTAACTACCATTGCTCTAATATACTTTGCAGGAATTTTTACTAAGACATGGATCTCCTGCTGTGCAGTTCAAGATATTTGTAAGTAGAAAATTACTACCACATATTACAAGACACTATAATAGGCGAAATTTATTTAATTCAGAAAAGCCATTTTGCGCTTTTCTTAGTTTAATAACTCAGGAGAAGGCTTTGAAGTTTCTTGTGGTAAGTATCACAACATTTGCTTCTATCGACACTTGCCATGAGAAACCTTTTCTATTGAATATACCCATGGAAAGGTAACTATACAGTACGGCTACCCTTTCCATGGATAAATTCAATAGAAAAAGTTTCTCACGGCAAGTGTCGATAGAAGCAAATCTTGTTATACTTACCGCACAAACTTCAGGGTGTTCTCCCGATTAAACTCAGAAAAGCCAAAACGGCTTTTCCGAGTTTAATAAATTTCACCCATGGAGAGCTGCTTAAATTTAGAGATGTGTCTGAACCCCGTGTTTTGTTTGGGTAAGGATTTGGATCCTTCACAGCGTTTTGGTTTTACTTAGGTTTGAAATTTTTGGATTTAGATTCAGACTCTGATTCTGATTTTTTTTTTTACATAGAGAAAAAAAGGAAACATTTTCATGTCTCTTGTGTCTTTCTCTGGCCCTTGCATACTGTTTCATATCATTTGGAAGCAAAGCAATAGTTAGAGCTGGCTGTCCTATTTGCCCTGTGAATCACAAACTGATTTGTGGAATCAAACCAGTTAAAAACACAGTACCGGTCTGGGGAATTTTTTGGTCTCAGGGCTGGCGAATGCTCCCCCGTCCAAGCATTTTGCTAAACCCTGCCACATTCCATCCCCAAAAATGACCAGATTCGTCCTGATACTCCCCCATCCTGGCAAATTACATTATTGAATCCCATAACTCTTTATACTTCATCAGTGCCATTGTAAACCCATAAATTGTACCTATATTAGAATGACTAAATTACATTTAATTACACATTAGACACAGACAGACACATAGAAAATATTTGTTTATGAGTGTGATTGAATAGGAAAACTAGAATGTAAGCTCCACAGGGCAGGGACTGAAGTGAATAGTGAATCTCTGTAAAGTGCTGCATAATATATCAGCGCTATATAAAAGAATACATATATACATACATGTTCTTATTATTTTAATTAACTAATATGTTGAATTAAATATGCAAACAGAAAACCTTGCAGTTATCTTTCTCAGTAGGAATCCTTTATAATACAGTATTATATAAAATCGAAAGTAGCAAAAATTCTACAATCTTCTGTAGTTATCAATGTAGCAAGAAGATGTTTTTGTTTGGTTTTAGGCTTAATCACATATTTTTAAATTATTTTACAGTAAAAATTATTTTATTGCTATTTATTTACAGAAACAATATAAGCCTCATTGACTAAAGTCCAAATTCATCTGACAAATTCACTTTGCTACAATTCGAGTCACATTGCCAAAATAGGGGGTAATTCAACCTAGTCCGAACTTACCCTCCGATCCTTCAGACTATGCTGAATTACCCCGATAGTCACAAATTCACTTCTCAGGTTTGAGAATACACTTGTCAGACAAGTGGACGGAGTGAGGCAACTTTGACAAGTGAAAGGCAGTGACGTCAGACTCATTATATTCCACCAGCTGTATTTTGAGAATACTCTATTTCTATGTCACCTTGTCCCTCGGTCATGTTGTCACTTAGACACAGTCTCCATTGTCACTTTTGAACGAATAGTCGCCTTACACAACACTGGAGCCCTGCCATCAACTCCCCAATTTGTCAGTGGCAAAGTCAAACAGGTGAATTAGGAACCTATTTCTCTGAAATAGAAATGTTTCTGAATATCTAATTATTCCCTCTAAATGAATAGGTAATAAATGCACCTTAACACTGATTTATACATGTATGTAAAGGAATGTGTACATTTATAACTTTCAAGCATTTTTTATGCCTGTAAACAGACCAACCATCTGTGCTGATGGGAATGTTCATTGCACCTGCTGCTGAATGAAAAAACAAAATGTAATGAAATATCAGATGAGACCAAACTGTCCCAGCAGATAGTATGTAAAGGACCTACAGAGGTAAAATAGAATAAGAGAAATTACAATAGGAATATATGCAGTTATAGTAACTACAGTGTTACTGGTAACTTGAACCTTACAAAGCGTATAGAGTCCTTTAAATGTTCCTAATATCTAAACTAAGAGTTAAACCAATATAATTAATATATAAGCATAGAAATAACAATACTGCCTGTGAGACTTAGTATCCAAGCAGAACACCCAAAAGCCTTTAATTGTGAGATTATGTATTGTGTACTGTCTCTCTATCAGATTAACAGAGAATTCAAGTATTGCTTGCTCCATGGGGAGGAAGACTTAATGAATGATATTTTGAAATAACAAAGTGTGCTTGCCTAGTGTTATTGAAATTATATATCTCTTCTAAAATGATTATTAAGTAAAATTAATATCTGCTAGAGAGTGTTCCAAGTAGTTTGGGGGACTGAAAACGTATAGATTTGATACATTGATGCTAATTGATTAATACCCTTCCATGTTGAAGTGTTTTTGCATAAACTCTGGGAAAGCAAAATCCCATCACTGAGTTGGCTACACAATACCACTGCATATGGACATCAAGCTATGGCCCTCATGTGTTGGTGAGTTTCCACTAACTATTATCCCATTATCCCCTTCATGGGAGCTCAAAAAGCTTGTTGTCTGTCTAGCAGGATAAAAAATATTTGAAAGGAATAACTAAATAAGTTGCATAATTCTTAATAGCAATGAAATATGTTTTACAGACACACAAAACGATAAATGAACAATATATTGTACACAAAGGGTGTATTATTATTTAGACTGATCAGTAATGGAAGTGATATTATGACTGGTATTACTTTGCTACGTTCCAGATTTAATTGTAAAGTAGGTGCACAAACAATCAGCAGAAATCGAGAATATCTCTAGTTTCAAACTCTTGTTTTGGAACACTGGTCAGAACTATATTTAGGGGGGAATTCACGACTGTGCGAAGTGAGCTCCGAATCCTTCGGCTCACTTCGCACAGACTGATATGCGCTCGCTGATGTCCTGCAAGTGAACATCAGCGAGCGCTTTAAAGGGATTCCAGTCTTGGCGAGACGACTCTTTTGGTCTCAACATTACTTTTTATTAATCAGGCTGGACTGTTCTTTTAAATGCCAAAGTCAGCCCAGCTACATTGTTTCATGCTATTTTCCCTTTCTTGGATAGGAGTTTTTCTGTAGACACCCAATTTTTAGGCAAAGATACCCTGGGAAAATGGTGTGGGGAGGAAAAAATTCCTATTGTAAAACATTTTTTTAATTTACATTTTTAATTAGAAAGGCAGTGATGAAAATGACTGCTTCTGTTCATGAATGACCCAAGTCATTCCAAACATGTTAGTATGCTGCTGGTTTTGCCATTTGGAGTCATTTTGGGGAATGTAGCTATAGAAATATGTGTGCTTTGCTAACTGTATATGCTTGTTTATTAATGAGAAACTGTACAGTATAACATCTAATTGTACGTAGATATCTCCAGGAATACATGTGTGTTAGAAAAAAATATTATAAATAACAAATGATAAGGTCTGTGATGTGTACAAACAAACCTTTTTCATAAGTGTATAATGTAACATTCACAGTAGATGTTAAAATATGAACATAAATGGTCAAGCATTCCGATTGGTTTCTATGGGTTACAACATCAAAGAAAGTTTGTTTACAAAGTATTTCATTTAACACCTGAGATTTGGTAAACTGGGGTGTAAACACTTTTACACATAATAAGCTGGATATAATAAGTCAGAAAAAAATGGTTCAGAAACAATACAATCAATAGTAAACACACAATGAAATATGTGATTTGTAGATCTTTGTCATGAATTGTTCAACAAATTTTCCATTAGAGTTCCCTTTTAGTGTATCGCTATCAAGAATAAATACATGAATGCTGAATTTCTGTTGGCCGTGTGAATTTGAACAGTTAACATGAAGCCAGCTGTAGTTGGAGTGCTAAAACAAATTGATAAGCAAGAGATTTTCGAATCACATGATTGCTGCCTTTTTTTGTAAATTTATCCCAGTGAAAGTTTAAATGAGAACTGCACAGACCTAAAAAGCAAAGCAACAAACTGTATCTGGAAGCTAAATTGTCAGTTGTTAGTTTTATAGTATTCCAGGGAATTATATATCATTACTAAAAGTCCTTTTTATGACATAGTTGCAGTTTGCAGTACACTTTGTTCCTCTGCATTATTAACAAAGAATTTTTTTTAAATAATCAAATCCAAATCCCAAAACTCTTATATATATTCAGCGGAATTGACCCAGAGGCAATATATACATTAAAAAATTCTACAAATGACAACATAAACCAAAGTAATCATTTGAAAAACATAAAGGCACTGTATAATTTATTTATAAAGTACAATACAATTTATATCATTGCTTTTTTTCCCACTATGTCATAATGGGTTTTACTTTTGGCAATCTCTTACTTTTACGGATATCATAAAATTACATTTAAAATAATGCAAATGTTTTTACTGTTGCTAAATGTGTGTGTGTGTGGGGGGGGGGGGGTAGTGAATGTTGACAGATTATTATATTATACAAAATCTGTAAAATTTGTTCTTTGTAGAAATTATCATTTTTATGATGCTGTGGATTTAATTACAAACAAAATTGAGCTATACAACTAAAATTAATTCTTTATTCAGGCATTTTTTTTGTTTTTTTGTGTCCTTACAAAACTCAATAGGATTTTATATGTGAGCTATAGTGACCTAGGATATGTTTGTTTTAATCCCAACCTAGCTAATTGAAGAACAAAGCCAAACGACATCATTTAGAAATGTGTTTGCAGGTTGTTTTTTGATAAATGAGATGGGGGACTGTGATGCAGCAGCAGCAGAAAACTGAAAGAAACAGGAAGTAAAAAATAAATTGGTGGCCAGAACTGCCAGAATCATCTTGGTTGACAACCTGCACAAGGAGAATGTTGCCCCCACTGCTTCAGAATTCTTCTGAACATTCTATTGAATTCACTAAAGTCTCACAAAATGTGGAAAGAGGTATGGAATTAGGACTCAATACATAAATTACAAATAAAGAAAAAATAAGTAGACATTTTGAATGGATGTTTGCCTCAGACCACAAAGGAACAAGTACCACAGTTATATTAATATATACAGATTTTGGGATACAGTTTTGATTTAACTGATTTTAAATATAGAATTTTACAATCACAGAAGGGTTCTGCAGCATTAGATAATTTAATGACCACTGTCACCACAGAGGATAGTAGAGATAAGACAAAACTTCTTTTACATTTACTGATGAGATTTTCAAAATATTCATAGAAAGATTAAAAAAAACTCAAACCATTCCCTAGTCTTTCATCAAAATGCGAACATGCAAACAAAATCTCTTAACAAACCAAAGTGATCTAAATATACATTATGAATGATACCGTATAGAAGAGCTGATGCTGTCCTTTGACTCAACTTATCAGGATATTACAATGTGCAAGAAATGTATTTTTCCACACTATGTGACTGCATTCTGAGTTAGTGTTTGCACAATTTAGAAATAATTCTAACACAGCATCTGTAATTTAATTAACACATCTTATATAAAAGCTCAGCTATACAGGAAAAAACAAGTTTATGTTTTCAAGCATTCTGCAAACATACAGTATATATGATAAATCAAGAACAAACTCATGACATCTACTTATCAGTAAGAGTTATGCTCAGTTCAGGTACATGTTAGAGGAGTCTGTATCATAATGTTTATCTTAATAAATGCATGAAGTATTCATTCTCAGTTTGAATTAAAGAGATTGAGAAGTTTATCAACCTGGAGTTCCATATTATTGTATTTATTTATTCAGTTTTTTTCTTGACCTATCTTTGCGGCCTGGCTCTTTACTGTTGCTCCTCCAATCTATACTTAACTAACTTAGTGGCTGATTACTATGTTAATGGACCATAGCAACTAGAGACCATTTAAGTGTCCACAATAACAAAAATGCAAAGAAAACTGCTAGAAATAAAAATGAAGACCAATTGCAAAATATCTTAGAACTCCACTAACTCCAGTACAAAATAGTCCAAAGAAAAGCAGCAACCCCTTCAATGTGTAATTACAAGATCATCTGTGTAATGAAGTCAATAACCAAGTTGACTAAAGAGCTATTACATTTTTGTCCTTTACTGAGCTCTATAAGAAGTTAGAACACCTTGGGAGGGGGGGGGAGACATTTTTAAAGATTATTTCAACTTTTTCAATTAATTTTGTCATGTATTGGCACTTTTTGGTGTTATTTTTCATTTTTCTGGATTTTTAGATTCCACTGATTTACATAAGACCAGAAAAAATGGCCAATATCAAAAATGATTGAAATCAGTAAATATCTGTTGAAACTGCCACACTTTGCAGTGTTCCAGATTTCAGTTCCATGCAGCACTCCCACCCTTTAACTGGCTATTCATTTTCAGTAGGATTCCTGGCTGCTGGAGTCAAGCACCATCATTTTAGGAACAATATATTAACAATAACAGGACTGCAATCTGCTTACATGGAGAATCATTCCATTTATTGACTCAGTGAAGTATGGAAAGCAGTCAACATTTTGGGGGGCGAAAGCCTGTCTTCATCAGTACACTGCAGCAAAAATAATGTGCATTGATACTTTGGCATTATTTTTCATTTTGCTTAAATTTTCTATTCCACTGAATAAAATATAAGACTAAAACTAAAAAGTAGGACTAAAATATTTGCAATATTAAAATAATTTTAATATAAAAATAGCCAATATTGAAGATCGAAAAAAATTGTGTTAAAATAGCTCATTATGTTGGTATTTGCCAGCAGCCCCTTCAAATAAAACACTGCAGGATTACACAAGAAAGTCTGAAATGTGTTATTTTTATTTATTGTGGCAAAAGCCATGATAACGCTAATATGCGAGGGTGAACTGGACATGGCATAGAAAGATATTATGTTTAATAATTTTTGCATTCATTTCTTGCAGTCAATGGGGTGTCCAATGATTGCTAATAGGATAACACAGATAACATGAAGCCAGCCTTATTGTCACATATTTCATAGAACAAACTGTGAAAAAAGAAATTTAGGACTCGGACCTGAAAATTAACTGCTAATTAAAACAGAAGTCAATGGTCTGTGGAAGACTTTTTCTTTCTGCAATTTTCCATTTTTAATAAGTTTCCAGCTGCATCTTATGCTGGAATATTCAGTTCCATTGATGTATGGCCTAGCTGATTCACTGAGCATCCAGTTAAGCAGAAAATGGGATGCGATTATGATGCATACAATGTTTTAGCTCCTACTTTTGCTCATGGGATGCTTTTCTTAATACGTGCAGAAAATTAGGTAATGCCATTCAAGGTGAAATCAGTTAATCCAAGTTTAGCTCAGATGCTACTTTGCTTCTGTGCTGAAGAATCAAATATCCAAAGGCCCTTCATTTTAATTTAGATGGCCTACATCTTTTCTCCTTGTCACTTTTATTCCTTTTTCCTGCAAAAGGCTGTGCAATGACCTTAATTTTATAAATCCTGTAATCAAAGTATACCGCTCAAGGTCACTGGTAATTGTTTAACATTTTCAAATATATGCAGTCAGGGAGAAATTTTTCTGTAGCATCCAAATAAATCCAGCAATGCATTGTAAGCTAATATTAAATGAAAAACTAATTTACACCACAAAGCATACACATGGTGTGAAATAGTTTTCTATTTTATGATACTGCCAGTAATAGTGTAAAAAGATTTGCTTTTTCTGTCTGTGAAGGAAGGTGATTGTTTATGAACCATTAATAGAAGTATAGGCAGGTCTACACTAGTTGGGGAATGATCTACTATTTTTGAGTTAAGGGTTCCATCTTGTCACATAACCCAAACCACTGGGGAGCCACTTGGAATCTGGTTTTGGCATGCATTTCTGCCTATAGCAGCCACCTTTGGCTTTGGGAGGAGCCCTCTGCTACTCGGTTGCCACCAGGTCTTAAAGGCACGAGATTCCCAATGGTTCCACAAAGGCAAGCAAGGGTGCTAAACATACACTGTGGAAGTGAGAAGTAAAGAGTTGTCGTACAAGCCAGGTCGGTAACAAATTGGAGGACTCAGGATCAGAATCAGGAGGTAAGAGCATTGTCAAAAACAGGCCAGGAGTCAGGAACTAGGAAGTCAGAGCCACAGACAGGATATAGACAAAGGTATACAAAGAGCTTATGTACAGGATACACAGGCTCAGGATACATGGACACAGAATACAACCAAGGTGCTTTCTGAACAAGCCAAATAAGGACCAACCATGGTAATGCATAGCTGGAAGTTCAGGTTTTAAGTAGTGCTACTAATCACTGAATGTATTGCACCTGAGCAATTATTAGCAGCTGAGCCCTAAATGAGTGACCCAGACTCCTGCTGCCAATATAGAGTAGAGGTAAGGAAACAGTTCAACAAGCTGCAGATCTGGGTTCAACTCCAGACAGAGACACTTGTTTGTTATACCATCTATTGTGAAAATTACAGCACTGTCTAATTATTAAGAAGACACACTTTGGCAAATGTGAAATCATTTGTTTAGGGCCCTTCCTGAGGTTATATAATGATCTGTAGAAGAAAGGCTTTCAGATTTGAACCTTAACCTTGGAGGTGGAAGGATCAGATTTCTCAAGATTATCTTTTAAGTCTAGGCAAGCCAGTTCAGTAATAGCACAATATACACTGTAGCAATATACACTAAACACTATAGCACTGTGCCCTAACAATGATTTGAGAAGATGTAGGTGTTAAAATGGCAGCAGCACTGCTGAGCACCCAGTATTCCTTAGAGCATAGTGATGTAAGACCTCATGTGTCAGAAAGATCTTCAGGGAGGAAGAATTACAATGAAAAGCACCCCAAATAGGAGTTTGATTATCTAGCTGTCTGACACTGGACAGTAGACCAAATCTTTTTCCAGTGTTTTGAAAAACTGGATTGGATATCATTTGTGGCAACTATAGAATTCATTTTAGCTGGAACTGGTAATGCTACAGAGCAAGAGTGAGATTGTGTTGTGTACATAAAATGTTTCTAAATTTTATTAGTAACCACATCTTTCATTGTAGTTATTAAGTGCACAACACCTGTTCTGTCTCCAAAGTACCCCTCCAATTTGTAAATGGGGTCTGCAGCCAGGGGTAAATCACAGCCAGCCCAGCATGGGAAATGTAATCAGTGGAAATACTGTAAGTAGTATCCCTTTGACTATAGCAGTTATTTCTATATAGTACATTGCTTTGTGTTTATTAACTTTGTTAACTGCGGAAATTTCTTAGCTTTGCATACACATATCCAGTCCCATTGTTTTCATGTGAAAGCTGTTATCACACTACTTTCTTTCCCATTTATGTCTAAAACTTATATTGCATAATATGCAAAGTAGTGTTGTTTTGCTGAAAAGTGAGTTTCGATTTAAATAGTATTAGTTTTGTGTTTGTGTTGCAGAACGTGCTTTCTGGTGCTCAAAAGATTGTCATTACATACTGGAAAACAATGCTGGAAGGGAGTGATCATGGACCCACCAATCAAAATATGTTCATTTTTTTCAGTCCTTATAATTTTCCTGTATCGTTCCTCTTTTTGGTCTCCAATAGGCAATATTCCAGTTATAATCCTCTGTTATAATATACCACATTGGACAACAATGTACATCATTATGACATAACTCCAAGACAATTCCCTTTTATACAGTGACAGCCTGAGCACTAGTAAACAGGCACTCTATACAGCAGCGGCACTGTCGTAGATTGCCACAAGTTCATTTGGGGAAGTTAATTCACAGTTTTATAAATACACTCTAAAGAAGGCCGCCAAAGAACAAGATGGCTCGACACAATCACGACAACAATGAATATGCCAATTGCAGAATTGAATGAAGTGGTGAAATAGAGAAAGGCATGAAGAACGATGGATCCATAAAGTGACCGAGAGTTGGCTGCGACTGAACGGATAATCATCAGGTAGCATGTTTAGCAGATATTCCCTTCCTCTTTTATTCTGTTTTGGCATTACTGATGAATTTTAAAAGTTAATTTCAAAAATACATTTATCCTCTTCCCACTAAAATAAAAAAGTTATTTCATTTATATTTCTGTTGGTGTTATGGAGTAGAATGCAATACAGTAAATATTATCCAAAGACTGTAAAGTGAGACACTGCGGATGGTCAAAATATTGATAATATGCCAGAAAAAATGATCAGATATTCATGATGCCACTGATGGAAAATCCCACGTTGCAGTGCAATACTAACGGGAAACATGAGAGTTTTATTTTTGAGTTGTCAATGTGCTTCTCTTATTTTGACAAGATTTCAGTTAATCACTTTGACTATTTTAACTGTCTATTAAAAATAATTGGGAAAAACTAGATACTGCAAGAATATTGAACAGTTGTATTAATATATGCTATTGTTCATGATATGATTGCACTCCAGTGAGTCATCAGCCACAAGTAAGTGTTACAACAACTGCAAACATACCATCTGCTTACGGGAGTTGATCCAAAAGCAAACAAAAATCCATTTTTTTTCACGTAGTTCATTGCATTAATACCATATTTTCAAATGAATCCATAGAAGAAAATGATAACTGGACTATATATACCCAGACCTTCATGCAAACAAATAAGGCTTTGTAAAAGATCTGATTTCTTGTTACATTTCTAAACAGACAGTTGGGGAAATGACTGACATTTCAAAATATGGTTTCAAGCACAATAAATGTGGCATTGCCCACCTGGTGTTTACACATTTTTACACATTAGAGACTATTAATCTTAACTCTCACTAAATGTTAACTGTAATTTAATGTTCAGTAGATGTATGCTAAAAGTTTTCCAAGTAACCCAGATAAAGCAATTGTATGGCAAAATAAAGCCTGTTTTCCCAGCGCTTCTCCAATTATTACATTTATTTCAGTTAACATTGCTGTAATGTATACATAGCTGCTAGAATATATAAAAAGAACATTAGTTAATGGAAATAGATTTATGAGGACTATTATTTTTTTAAAGTTAGTTACACAATTGGAAGATAATAGCCCCAAATAATGTCTCAGTGCAGCGACATTAAAAGGGGCACTAGGATATCATGGCACTTTAAATTATGCAAGAATAGAACTGCTAGAATTAATTCTGTCTAATTAAACTTTTCATTAATTTACCATTTGCATTTAGCCTCATCTTTCCTGCAAACTTTCTGCTCACCAATTTAGTGAATTCACGACCATTTCGCTAAAACAGTAGCAGCATTTTTTGCATCGCTATACGTGTGCATGCACAGGTGATTCTCCTTTTCATTAATTGTTAAAAGAGGAGAATTAGGGGGTTTATGGGAGGGCTGATACTATCAGACTGACTACGCCATACTACGCAAGAGACGTTAACAGATTCATAATTATCTGAGAAGTTCCCAAGACTAGCATTTGATTAACAATCCTATACTTATTATGGTTTTTGTTATACCTAATCACCAAGACTTGTTTACCCCAAATTTGGTTTCATTTATGTTATAAAACTCACCCATTACTATCTGGTGGATTAAATTGTGAGGCTGTTTAGTTTAATGACTTTGGGGGTTATTCACTAAAGTCCAAATTTTTGCATATAGGTGCGAATTCGTCAGATAAAGACAGTCGCAATAGACTACTGTTGCAGTCGCGTCTTTATAATGAGAATATTGTCTCAGTCGTGACTTTATTATGGGAAAATTGTCGCAATTTTAACATTAAAAAATTGTTGCAATTTTACAATGGGGAAATTGTCGCAGATTTGCTATGGGAATCAGCTATTTGCAAATTTTACAGTCGAATTAGAACCTTAGTGAATAACCCCCAATTTAACTTGTGTCAGAGGTTGGGAGTTCTAAAGATAGTCTTTGCTAAAGGGGAGCAGAACTAAGGGGAAGCAATGTTGGTTTTGCTTCCAAAACTAATATTTTCATATGATCTTCAATTTCATTTATTACAGGGGGAAAAAAGTATTTAGTCAGTCACCAATAGTGCAAGTTCCAACACTTAAAAAGATGA
>WMED01003491.1:0-22090 GCA_019650415.1 Pipa parva
CAGAAAAGAGATTTTTAACTGCTCACCAGATGCATAAATCAGAAATGCTCATAAATAACAAAAGGGACCTCTTCAGGAAACCGTACTCTCAAAGCAATCCAGACGAGCGCTGGATCAGATGACACTTTCTCACAGAATGGGACAATATGCCAAAAAAACAAAAATCCACATAGTGTAATATTGTCAAGTATTTGTAATAAAGAAAAAATAAAATGGTACTCACAAGTGGAGCATATAAATTTGCATGTCAAAATATATAGGTGTGGGGAAACAGCAATGAGGCATCCACATCAAAAAGTCCAAATGAAACAGTCCAATGTAATCACAGGAACCAGACTTGTATTCCTTCACCCTGTCAGTCTCTGCTTGACGCGTTTCGTGGCTGTGCTGCCACTTCCTCAGGAGCCAAAATTTGAAAGTGTTTGAACCCACGGCGTTCGTCGTATTTAAATAGCCACGATGCCGGCTTAACAGTGCAAACCAGAAGTGTGGGTTACGTCACCTCCTGTCATTGTGGAACGCACATGCGTTCCAAGTGCCGGTGGAACGCATATGCGTTCCAGGCACCAGTGAAACATGTACACTTCCTGATGTTTCAATCGGTTACAGCAATAATGTTTATATTATATATTTTATAATATATTAATTTCACTTCTACCATTATTTCCCCTTTACATATCTTAGCACACCATTTGGTTCAGAATTTTTCTTTAGTCAAAGAGTACTTGAATAAGACTGAATTCATTAAAGCATGTATGTGTGTGTGTGTATATATATATATATATATATATTGTAGGGATTTCACTCACTTTGCTGCGATAGTCCTGTTCAATAATGAACTTCAAGCAGGTTCTTTTCCGAAGTTTTTGTCTTTTATTTACAGAAAAAGGTAACAGAAATTCAAGCCGAACTTGTCAAAACAAAACAGAAAACAAATAACATCCGCTGTTCAAAGTTTTTCCACAAACAAATAACTTTTCCCTTTTCACAAATCTCACATCTTGAGTCTCAGTGGTCTTTCCTGTCTGACCACACCTCAGCACACTCCAGTCACACACTGAGAGAGAGAGACTCTTTCTCTAACTAAGTCTGTGCTTTTTACCTTCTCTGCACAGGTGCTCTAAATTAGGAAACCTGAGATGGAGTACAGGAGTGGCTTTCCACCCAAAACTCTTATGGGGTTTGTACATAAATAAATAAATACAAATATTAAGCATAAAAGACTTTATAAAGGGCAAAATGTATTAAAGTTACAGTATGGCTACCTTTCTATAGAAAAATAGCAAAAAATCGAGATTAAAACTCATGCATAATCTTGCTGGAAACAACACAAGATCTAGCGCGATAAACTCGGAAAGACTGAAAGCCTAATTCACCATTGTGCGAAGTGAGCCGCGAAGCCTTCGGCTCACTTCGCACATGGTGTTATGCGCCCGCTGATGTCCTGCACGCGGACATCAGCGAGCGCATTAAAGGAATTTCAGTCTCGGTAAGAGCGCTTGAGTCTCCTTGCCGGGACTGGAATCCCTTTAATGCGCTCGCTGATGTCCACGTGTAGGTGAAGGCTTCGCGGCTCACTTCGCACAATGGTGAATTAGGCTGTGAGAGTGGTCTTTCCAACTTTATTAAATTTCTCACCAGTATTAAATAGTACATGTACATAACAATCAGTGACAAATATCAGTGCTAGAGCTCCAAAAGGTAGGATTTCAGTTAGTATATAGTATAGTATAAGTATATATATATATATATATATATATATATATATATAGTTTAAGGATCATTGTCACGATTGTCATTATTCCCACCCATTTAAATATGGCATCTCTGATAGGTATGGGAAATGGGAAATGTATTACTTTCTTGTTACTCTTTTAGGGTGACTCAGCAACAGGTTCTAATAAAGAGATGCAAAAAGGGCCTAAATTCAGAATAAATAAATTAATATCTGAAAGCTGTGTGGTTAATTATGTCTGTTGTCCAAACTCCTATAACTAAATTCTGATAATGCCAGGGTAACCATGGGCGATATTCTTAGGGGGTTATTGACTAAAGCCTGAATTGTTTTCGTAAATGCGTGAATTTACCACTTCCTCATAATCAGGTATTCAGCAAACTCTGCAATGTGGGGAATTCACCAGCTAAGGACAATCACACACTACACAATAGACTTTTACTGACACAGTCGCTACTTTACTATGGGAAAATAGTCAATAAGGAGTAGAGAATCAGGATGCAGCCATCCAAAGTGATGAGAATTCACTTCAACATTCCAATTATCACTTTAGTCAATAGACATTAAAAAAAGTTCTCATTTTAGATGCAAAATGGATGACTCAGAGCTTGGTCACTGAACATGTTTGCCCACCTTTTTTGTTTTTTCTATAATGACACAATGTGTTAAAATGAGCGACACTGCATTGCTTTGGTGGAATTAAGCACATTTTATTAATTTAGTATCATTTATTAATGACATGCCTGTTGATGGATTATTGCCTTTAGTCTTTGAAATTGTCTTTACATCTGTAGCCAGGGGAGAAATTCCCTATTTGTATTTTGATCACTGTATAGTAACCAGTGTGTTGCAAGGGCTCCAACTACTGGTCAAAAGAAATATAGCAGCCCTCTATGTAACAAAATTTTCTGGCACAATCCCCTAAATATTGCATCAAAGAGTTTGAGGACTTTCCATAGGTTATACAAGTGCTCACTAGAGGTAGAGACAGACAGTCCTGGACTTACACTGTCTGGTTAGTAATATTCTGTTACAGGTTGCCTCAGAGATGAGAGACCAGGATTAGCTATTTGTGTAGCTACTTGGGTAGCATGGTACCCCGCTATGGATTGTAGTGGTTTTAATAGCCCAGGTAGCTTTGATGTGATGAATGGGAAATTAGAACAGGGAAACCAGTCAGAGGGCTTTTATTTAATGAATTAAGAAGAGGAAGTCAGCCTGGATGTAAGGATTTTTGAAAATCTTATATAGTAGTAGGAGAAAATTACCCACAGTATTTCATATTTCATATAGAATAGTAGCAAAGGATGGAATGTTGTAATACTTCAGCACTTAACTAAATGTTGATTTTTCTGTAGACATAGAAGTGTCATCTATTCTACTGGTGTACATTGTGTCAATAAAGATTAAAACTGGTTCTCTATCTATTATAGAAATTAATCCCTTTAGTTAGTTCAGCCTTAATCTGACAGTAAGGACAAAGGACATTATCACCAAAAAATAAAAATGGTCCATATGCATTTATACCTAATATATAGTTAACTTGTGCTCCCAAACATTGGAAAGGTGTGTCTAGTAGCCTCTCTTGGGCACTTCATGACTATGTAATAATTAAACTAAAAACACTAGTGTGGGTATGTTACCCAAGCAGAGAAAAGATGACTGCAATCAATACAGGAAAAACAAACTAAAAAAATTGTCAGGCAACCTATGATGAACATGCAAGAGCAAGTCTATTACATTATTATTTAATTATGAAAGAGTAGCATGCCACAAGAGAAGGAAAAAGAAAATAAAGAAGGGAGAGAGGAAGATGGAAATATAACAGCCATTTAGAAGAATCAGGTTTCTGCCCAAAAAGGCAGAGACAGTTTGCTGCTGTCTCTTCTTATTGTTGATATACTCTTAGCTTAAAAATGAACATGAAAAAAAAAACAGTTAGCGTTTTCCAATACTGATCTATTGTGGTGGAGGTTGTAATCCACATATTTAAAAGAGTTGTTGTATTAGTCTTAAGAATTTAGGTAAATTTCCATTGTCTAAGATGGTTTGGAAAAGTGTTATCTTGGAGACCTTTATAGAATGACCAAGAGAAATAATCAGCCCTAAGAGTCTTTCTATTCTTAGGATTCTCTTTTCTTCCAAAGAAATAAATGGGTTTCCATGTTGATTAGTGTAGGAAAATAAAGATAATTAAGATATTTTTGCATTCTC
The DNA here is from genome assembly GCA_019650415.1 of Pipa parva. Taxonomy (NCBI): domain Eukaryota; kingdom Metazoa; phylum Chordata; class Amphibia; order Anura; family Pipidae; genus Pipa; species Pipa parva. Next base: position 3,950 of record WMED01003491.1, read on the forward strand.
ATGACACTATAATATAGGGCGAAATTTATTAAATTCGGAAAAGCCGTTTGCGCTTTTCCAAATTTAATAACTTGGGAGAATGCTTTGAAGTTTCTCCCGGTAAGTATCACGAGATTTGCATCATGCGATACTTGCTGTGAGAAACTTTTTTTTTATTGGATATATACATGGAAAGGTAGCTATACTGTATGACTACCCTTTCCATGGATATAGTTAATTAAAAAAAGTTTCTCATGGTAAGTATCACACGATGCAAATTTCTCAATACTTACCGGGAGAAAGTTCAAAGCGTTCTCCCGATTAAAGTCGGAAAAGCCGAAAAGGCTTTTCCAACTTTAATAAATTGCAACTATATTTTTTCTAGTAGAATAGTAAAGATACAACATTTGACCAGATGCCTGGTATCCCTATAACTTGTTTCCATATACATATTTTCTTAATACAGTGTAAAACATCAGTTTTATCTAGTTTTCTAATTTTATCTGGTGTCATTTTGGCAATGTTTCATTTCACAAAAGTAATCTTGTTAGCCGCTCCAAGAAATTGTTTGAGGCTATATCCACCTTTTTAAAGCTAGTTTGGGTTCCATGGCTAGATTGTTTTTTTTTTGTGTATTTGAAAATTTCAATTTATTAAACAGTAAATGTAATAAATTCTCTCCCTATAAACTTGAGTCCATTGGTTTGAAAAGGCATCCTACAAAACATTAAAATCTGGATAAAATGCTGTCTTCAGAGTGTTATGGTCAACAACTGTTACTATAAATTCTCCACTGTTGTGGTATACCCCAGGGAACATTGTTTAACATTAATTAATTGATAAAAAGAAGTTATATAAATTGAGATACAAAATACGATTTCTGATTTTTGATGATGTAAAGCTTTGAAGTGGTCTTTGGAGAAAATTGACAAGTTATCTGACCTTGAACTATTAAAAGAAGAACTAAAGTGATAAGCTGTTTACTTTCCAGACAGCACAAAACACACATGAGCACACTCTGAGGCTGAAAAAAAAAAAGATTTCTGTTAGGGCTGGGAAATTGTTGAACATTCTTCCACAGAAACTGGTTCTAGCAAAATCATTGGAGTGCTTCAAAAAAGGTTTGGATGGTTCCAACATAGGTGGTTATTTAAATCAGTAATAATATTACTAAATATTATAGTAGCTTGTTGGTTCAGTCTGATCACCATTTTCCCCCATGTTTTGGAATGTTATAGACTTGCCTTACTAACTATTTAAATATGTAAAACCAAACTATGTAATAGTTGACTTATAAATTAACTACAAGGTGGTGATTCAACCAGATAATCTCCTAAGGTAGGATCTAGGATGAAAGAAAACGTATTGAAATATGAAAAAAGGTGTCAGTTCAGAATTCATTCTACCTAATCTGTATGAAAGAATCTTATTCAAAACAGTTTGTGAAAATGAAAAAATTCTCACAGTATGCTGTGAATAGAGACTCATCTATTGGCACGTGTAATTCTTTTGACTTCTGTTCGGTAGATGTAGAGAAAAGGTGGAAGGGAGCACTGAGAAACAGTTTCCCATTGATGTGCAAATAATAAGAATCTTAAGGAAACAAATGTATTTAGCAATATGCAGCCTAGAGTGTTCACCGCTAAGTTGCCTGCACCCCTGTGACAGATGTAAACTCATAATTTTAGAAACTTTGAGTTTGGTAAAGAAACCCTGCTTATAGGAGAAGTTATTGTAATGGAGCATTATTGTGACCCATTTAGATTCTTTGTTTTTTTTGTAGTGTAGATACATGCTTAAAAGACAAAATTCCTTTACATTGCATTGTTATTATTATATATATTGTATTATTATTGTTCCTGATATCAGACATAAAGGCCCTCTTAGTTTTTTGTAGTTTCTTTGGTAGTTTTTTAATGTCATGGGACTTGAAGTAGATCCTCTGTAGTGGGGTTGACACTGTTTCATGCCAAGGTGCAGAGTGTAAAGAGCCCCTTGTATTCACCTTTAACCCCCACCAGGAGGTATGGTCTTTGTGGTAAAGAAATTCCCAGTTCACAGCCCTCAAGTTTACTCTCTACCGGTGGCAGCTGACAAGTCACTTACAGTAACAGTAGATAGAAAACACACAGGAAGAGTTGACCACATTGATGTTGTTTCTTTAAGGACACTGGAACACTCAAGGGGTTATTGACTAAAGTGAGAATTCGACTGTTGAATTTTCAAACAGCGGATTCCCATAGCAAATCCGTGACTGCGAACAATTTTCCCATAGTAAAGTTGTGACTGCGACAATATTTCCATAATGAAGTCGCTACTGTGACTGTAGCAGTCTATTGTGACCATCTGTAGCTGGCGAATTCACACCTTTACACAACAATTCGGACTTTAGCCAATAACCCCTCAGAGAGAACTACAGCAGGGAAAGACTTGCTTGGGCAGACAGAGATTCAATAATTAATGTCATAACTACAAGATACCAATTGGTGGAGCTGTTAAATCTTCCACTGTGCTTCTAGGGATGTTGGGAGAGCTCCCAACATGTACCGATGCCTAGTAATATAACACTGCCAGAGAGAATGCATGAGCTGGCAGTACACAGCACTACAGTGAATACATTCCATTAGTAAGATTAATGAAATTAACTGAAAAAGGGCCTCTTTTTTTCTGCTGTATTGCAAATACAGCAGATATAGTGAATAAATGGTCTGAGGATTTCATTTCTGAGTTCTTTGTGCTAATAACTGCTGAAAAAGCCCAGGAAAGGCAAGAGCTCCAGTACAATATAACTGATTCACAGCATAGTTCAGCTACCCCCGCAAAAGATAACATTTTTACAAGTACTGTGTAGGAATAATTTCCCTGTTGTTTTTTCTGGTGTGACTAGTCCTTTAACCCTAAATCAATTCTATTCAGCTACAGCAAATCTCGCAAATACTTATCAATAGTTGGTTTATTATTTGTACAATTGCTAGTGGCTATAGTTTTATATATTGATCCTTTTTTGGATGTGTTTAACACACATTAGTAGCTATCATTTCTTATTTATTTTACCCTAATTTACATTTCTACAGTAAAAAAAAAATCCCTGGTATTTTATTCACAGATATCCTCCTTTATTAGAGGTTCACACTACCGTATGTACACGATGCGCTTTTAGAAAAGCGCTTTTCTATTGTACTTACATGACACAGTGTGAACACTCCCTTGGCGTTTGCATGCGACTTCTAATATGTGTGCACATTCTTCTCATATACGTATACACCAGTGTGAACCTGGCCTTAGGGTATCTTTACAAAAACCTTTCCCATCAAATCAAACCTAATCCCATTTTCCAGCTGTCCAATCCCACCAGGACATGGTGTAGCCCCCGAAGTGCTGGCACTGATGAGTGACATCATCACATCTTCAATGGGGGAGGAGCGTGCAATTGACAGAAAGGGAGAGTTTCCTGTGAGTGAGCACTCCTTCAGTGCAGGCCATGGATCCAGACTGAAAACTGTTGGATTGGGTCCGCGGCCTGTACTGAAGGAAGCTTTGGCAATGACTCGCATGCCAAGAGAAAGGGCTCTGCGTGCCCTCTTTGGCACACATGCCATAGGTTCGCCATCCCTGGTGTAGCCTTACACCTGCTCAGTTATGAACCTTTTCTACACAGGTCTCTTCTTACATTTTCATTTGATATTGTTCTTTGTGGTGGATGGACTGCTCTTCCTCAAGGAAATGTGCCAAGGAAAACCTGCCAAAAAGATAGCATGTGCTGTACTATGTGTCGCATAATATATAACAGATACTGTATATATATTTAGAAAGATAGTTAAATATTATAAGTCCAAAGTCTAAAATGTTGAGAAAATACTATTTTTTGCATCTGGGGAACACGTATTTATATTTCTGCCTTTTTGTATTTTCTGTTGAACTTTTGTGCCCTTTGTGATGCCAAAAATACATTTTGTAGGATCAGATAGCCTTGAAGAGCTTCTAAAAGGAAGAGTTCAGAAAACACCGGGCTAAATCTTTTAAACAAAAAAAATATAAAGAAATCATCTTAGGCAAAGCACATAACTCAGTGTCAGATTTAAAACAATACAGGTCATGTTACAGAATCTGACAAATGTTTCATATGATTACTATTGGCAGAATTCTTTGCAAACAGGCAGAACTGTGAGGAGTTTATGAATTCCAGAAATGCCATCTAAAGAAAATCTCTGAGCTCAGTAGCAAGGTCATCTACTCATACTAGAGATGTATCTTCTGCTGTAATGTGTGCTCGCCTCTGTTCTGTCTGCTGGTGTTACTTTTTTTCCTGTCAATCTTATTTTCTGTTCTAATCAGGTTTCTAAATACCAAAAAAAAAAAAAAAAATGCAGAAATAATAAGAGATATCTATTTAAACCTTCTGGTAGAATATGTATAATCTGCTTTGCAAATGCCATTATGATATCAGAGAAAAGGAAGTCCTTGTGTTCAGTTGACAATGTTTGTTAAAAAAAAAAAACTAAGAAAGTTGCTGCTAAAGTTCAAAAGTAACATAGATTGTTAACATTCACAAACGCTGTGTTCATGTGACTATGGTAACCAAGTTTTCCAGTATTCATTTGTGCATATTCTGCAGCTTCTTCATTTACAAGCTGCAATTTGATTGAGCCTACTACCAAGACCAGCTGCAATTGCAGTTAGCCTGCCACCAAGACCAGGTACACCTCACTATTTCCCCCCTCTCAGCATTAAAAACTGCTGACATATATTGCTTCTCACTAGAAAATAACCCCTATGGGGGTTATTTTCTAAAGTCCAAATTGTTGCGTAAAAGTGTGAATTCGCTAGCTAAAGACAGTTGCAGTAGACTGCTACTGTTGCGACTTTATAATAAGAATATTGTCACAATTTTTTAAATTGTCGCAGTCGTGACTTTACAATGGGGGATTTGTTGCAGTCACAGATTTGCTATGGGAATCCGCTGTTTCAGAATTCAACAGTCGAATTTGGGCTTTAGAGAATATCCTCCATAGTGATAATGTAAGATCAGGGATAGAAATTAAACATATTTGGCTTTCTCATTTACAGAAACACATGCACTGCATTACATCTATGTGATGAAGTAAGGAATTCAAAGGTGAAATTTGTACAATGCTTAAAATCAAATGTGTCTGCAGAAAGCTGTAGGCAAAGTCTGTTGCAGTGATAATGTACTATTAATTAATTCTACAGGTCCTCCCCAACAAGTCTTCACTCAGAATGAAACTGGATTAAACAGCAGGCTAGATATACAGTAATATAACATTTAAAATTTATTAAACTCGGAAAAGCCATTTACATGGAAAGGTAGCCGTACTACACTAATGTAAAGTATGGCTACCGTTTCCATGGAAATATTCAACAGAAAAAGTTTCTCTCTGCAAGTATCGATCATAACAAATCTCACGATACACACCACGAGAAACTTCCTGGTGTTTGCCCGATTATTAAACTCGGAAAAGCGAAAACGAGCTTTTCCGAGTTTAATACATTTCGCCCTAACTGGTGTTATAGGATATTATGGGATTCCTAGACATGATCTAATTTTTAACTGTTTGACTCATTGATGAATGGAAAAGGGGATTAGCACTCTCAATGTATCTGACTTGGCCAGTGAGATCAGGTAAGGAAGTCATTTTGCAGAGATCAGAAAAGAGGGGGCACAGGTACTTCTACTATTGACTAAAATGCAGTGTGTGAAAAGTGTGAATGCAATAGGAATTCATCTGTTTGACTTCGCCATTTCAAAGTGGCGAGTTGAGGGGCTGATGGCTGCCTGTTGTTACCAGTATGGATCAGTATGGATACCAGTATACCAGTATGGATGTTGATTAACTGCACTTGAAGCAGAATGCCTGTGGTATCAAAAGGGCATTAATGAATTGAAAATTAAAAGCTGGGCATAATGATATTCTGTGGAGCATCTATCCGCTGATTTATACATCCTTCCTTTAAACAGTTTAATATATCTTCACAGCACAGAGGGTGGTGGAAAGAGGGTGTTAGGAGATCTTTGTACAGAAGGGCAGAAAGGGTTGTATTTTACCTTGTGTTTTAAAACATTTATCCTTGGAATCAATGGTTTTTCAATAATTAATCTTTTTAATATTTTGGAATTCTGGAAATATACTTGGTGCGGTGTCACCTTACATTAAATGACATTCTCCCTAATACACACTTTGCTTTTAAAAATAAGCCAGGTTGTTTATTCGTAAAATGGCTTTATTCTTGCTTTGTTGCATATGCGATTATCTAAGTTGCAGTGAATGGCAGATTTTAGAATAAAAGTGGTATTAGTTATTATACTTTTTATTACATTCTTCTTCTTGTGTATAAGAAATATGCAGATTAAATGACATTTATTTTCTAAGGTTAACCATAAAACAAAACATAGTTCCTGTGGCATTTTGTGAGAAGCTAATAGAAAATACCTTTCTCCATGTTCACAGAAAGCTTGTGTTTAATTCACAAATAAAAACAAATGTTATCTGATGACCACATCCTCTAAGGGGAGCTTGAATTCCTTTCTGTAGAAGGTGTTGATCGCTCCTGCATTAAATTAGGTGCATCTGTTACCTTTAGCTTTGTATGTTATTTCTGGAGTCTAGCATGAGCATTAGTCACTTATGTATATTTACCATACTGTTCTTCCTTCCGTTATTTAGTGGAGTTTCTACTAACAGTCCATCACTAGAGATGGACTTCGGACTGAATACACTTCAGCTAAACCACAGATTCTTATGTAAATATAAATGCATTGTGAGGAGTTGAAATCAGCACGTATATATCACTAAAATGAATTGTCTGACATTATGTCAACAGTACTTTTATTTCAAAAAATTGAAAGAAAAAAATACTTTACTTGTGACATAAATGTTACTAGTTTGCTCGAAATGATGTAGACGTTTAAGTAGTGAAGTCCTTGTTACTTTGTCTATATTTAGCTTCTATGCTAAATCATTTCTTGGTTGATATCCTACGACTATTCTGGGGAAAAAACAGGAAATTTCTGTGTCAGGATTATTAAAACTCATTATTATTATTATCATTATTATAAAATTGTTGGCTTTTGTTCAAAATGTGGTTGTTTGGTTCCTGATCAAGATGTTTACTTGGGTGTATGGCAAGCAAATTATTCTGCATATTAAATAAAATATAACTCCTGAAAGACTGACTTACAAGAGAGAGGAAGCCTGCATGCTGTGTAAAAATAAGGTGGTAAAAGTCAGGTTTCAAATTATCACCAAATGACAATTTTTTTCAGTTACTTAAAGGGATATTCAGATAAGTATTGTCACCCCATTTTTCACAGTGTCAAACATGCTCACACCTTCATATCCCATCATATATACTAAATGAAATGCATATCCATTCTGACAAGGTTTTCTTCAAAATATTATTTTACCTTGTCATAATACATTGGGCCTTATTGACTAGATGATAAATTCACCTGTCGAATTCACCTCATTACAGTTCGAGTTGCATTGCCAAAATACTCACAAATTCACTTCTCCTTATTGAAGCTGTGAATAGATTTGTTGAACAGGCAGACTGCTATGAACGCAGTCACATGCGTAATGTGGCAAAGTCAGTTGAATAGAAGTAGGATGCAAAGTCATGCAGAGTGATGTGAATTCCTTCAGTGAAGTGCAATGATGTCATACTCACCATATCTGACTAACTGTATATAAGTGAATAATACATCTATTTCTATGTAACCTTGTCCCTAGTTCATGTTAAGTAGTAGACTAATTTAGTTGCAGCTGCCATTGTTACTTTTGAATGAATAATCACCTTATGGAACCCTGCCATCGACCCTCCCCCAATTCACCATTCTGAAGTGACAACATGAAATTGAGGTGAATTCAGTGCAGTATCCTGTGTCGAATTCACGATTGTGACAGACTCTGCCACTTGGTCAATAGTCAAAAATCTGTAAGACTGCTACTATCCTAGTTGCCCGAATTAGACTCAATTGCAGATTTGCTTTGGGAATCCGCTGTTTGAGAATTTGACAGTCAAATTCTCACTTTAGCCAATAACCCCCTCAGTGAAGATGTATAAAAAACACAAGCATGTGTTTTATTCCATGTGTTAGGTATGCTGGTAGTCACATGCTGCAGGGTGAGGTAGTGGGCCCTGACACCGTTACAAAATTCCATTGGTACACACATATACTGTATATATATATATACTGTATATATATATATATATATATATATATATATATATATATATATATATATATATATATATATATATATATATATATTGGCTTACTGGAATATAGATAAAGTGAACTTGCTTCAGTTCTATTGACAACCTAACTATATTATGTATCAAAAAGGTTTTTTTGTTTTTTTTTGTAAATCCCTTGAAAGATTTAATCCTTTGATTCTATTAGTAATAATGGACTTTTTGTCTGGATGAAAGCATTGGTGAATATTTCCAGTTGTGGATAATGCCAGTGAAAATATTGGACTTATTATGGACTTTATACAAGATTCCTATGAGTAAAGATCATTTAGGACTTAATTCTGCTGAGGTCTATAAGATTGCAGCTGGGTATAATGGTTGCATTTACATTAACTGATATAAGCATTACTGTATAAATGGTTGTTGTTTACATCTTGTTGGCTTTTCACAATAAATGGAAACATTCATATACCTTTCCCTGATTCTTATCATGTACACTAAGGAGTTTTCATAGATGTGCCAAATATCTGGACACAACAGACACTCTCTTTCTTTAATGGAAGCTCTATTAAAAATAAAATTTGCAACAACAAAAAAAAGTTATATTTCCTTCAGAAAAAATATAAAACATAAAAATTCAAAACCACCAAACACATTATGTATTAAGACACCTATAGATAAAATAAATCCACTGAGGAACCGAGGAAACGATCAACCGAACAGTCATTTTCGAATGAATAGTAAGATAGAGACCAATGTTGTTAATAACACCCAAAATACTTGCTAAAATGTAAAAAAATTGGCATCAAAGTGATGGAGCAAGAAACTAAGTCAAGGGAACATGGACTACATTTGATGAGAAGGCCAGAAGATCTAAATCAGGAGTGTCAGAAGAAAGTTTTTTTCTTCTCATCAGAGATAATGAAGAACCTTTCTTCAGCAGGTTTATCCTTTACATTTATGAACAGATATTCTGCTTCCCACTTTCTAGAATGCTTCTTCTCCACTTTTTTTTTTTTTTAACCATTTTTGGAAGGGGTGGCCCAATTTGACTGGTAGCATGAGGTCTCTTAATAATGTCAGTAGAGGAAGGGGCACTTGTGGGTTCTAATTGATGCGCCAACGCTGTCAATATAACAAAACCTGTCAAAGCTTATCCATATATCATAATTCATAGAGTTCCTTAATATTGTAATGATACAACTTTGTTCTGAGCCTTGGGTTCCGTTCTACCCAAAACATTTTCTGCATGGTTTTTCTATGTTGTCTCTAGACGTGCATAGGGTTCTTAACCCACTCTTTCTTCCACCCATACTAGATGAATTGAAGTCTGACTAAATTGTCCTATTTGTCTGTCTGGGTATTTGTGTGAGTGTACAGGAAAACTAGATTCTCTATTAACTACCACAGAAGATGTCTGCACCAAATATATTTGCACAATTAATGAATAAAAATACCTATTCAGCACCACCCCACTATTATACTTACCTACTTATCATCTTAAATGTAGATTCATAGACCTGAAACTATCAGGTGCAGAAACTGATGCATAAGCCTTGCACTCCTTTTGCCTTTCTAAATTCCTACCCCAAGACTCTTTAAATGTCAATCAGATTAGCAAAATGCTTAGAAGTGTGACATATTGTGTTTGAAAATGTAGAACAATAATAATAATAACAGCTGTATCCTATGCCGAGTTTCTACTTTTGATATGACAATAAACCCTCTTTTTATTCCCTGCCCTGACTAGATGCTGGGTGGGTTACTGACACAGAGTCAATGATAGGAACCATAGCACAGACTGAACAAACTAATTTAATCTATGATCTTTTAGATTGGATGTGTGGACTGCATTAACCCTGTGCCTACACCCTATCTACCCAGTGTAGAAATTCCACACCAGCCACCTGCCCAGCATCCATTGAGTGCAGAAAAAGTAGATTTAAACAAAAATGTTCACGTAGACAAACCCTTAAGCAGATGTGTATATGTTTATTAAAAGAAATAATTCCTCGGCACCACTACATTAACCACGTTCTTAAATGTAATAAAACACATTGCAAATAATTGTAAAGCAGTAATTAGAGTTTCTATAAAATGTGATAATGTGTGTTGAATCACTTCATTATATGCATATATAGCCTGCACTTGTTCTGCGCTCACGTGTTTTTGGATTAAATGACTTATATGTGAATTTTGGATGGAGTGCAATATTCTCTCAGGAAATCAGATGTCAGACACAGTGCTATAAAATGGCCCTTGGAAGGTGATAAGTGAACAATGTGGTTGTCACCTTCACCCTACCTGCGAGGTCTTTGCTCAATTTGCCTGGAGGCTTTCTTTTGTGTTAATGTTATTTTTCATCATCTCCAGTTGTCAGTCTCTAAATCAGAGACAGCATAACCCATGGGCACCTTCATTCTGACTTTTTTCATGCTCTACTAATGAGGAGTAAGCCACTTTCTTCTGTGACAGGGCATATTTCTCACTCTCTCTCTCTTTTCATACAGAGAAGATAAGAAATATATACGCGTGGACAGGAAAGCAGAAGATTTCTAGATTTTGTTGTTATTTGGAGAAGTGATAAAATATGTTTTTACAAAAACATTTAATATTGGATGAATTTACCCGGCAGGTTTCTCTTTCATCATGTGGACTGTGTAATTAATTCTGGAATAAAAAATGACATAAAAACATGTACAAAAAAAAGAATGTCCATACTCAGTATGGCCAAGTACAATTATTCTGGTCTGTTTAAGCAGCATAGCTTTTTATGTTGCACATGTGAATTGATTACAGATATACCAAGAGTTAGCAGATAGCAGCAATTGCTATTGTAAAGCTTGTGTTTGTACAAAAATGGCTCCAAAGCTGTTCTGTTCATCTCATCTCATAACATGTTTGACATCTGGCTAGAGGCTTCCTACTGGGCACACTCCCCTTCATGATTGACAGTTTTCTAGTGTGCAATTTAACATCTCACCATCATTTGACCTATGTAAATTGTTGATGTAACTCTAGGTGAGACATGCTAAAAAAAATAAAGCTAAAATAAAGGTGTGAACTTTGACTAACGAAGCCATGCACAATTATGTACAAATAAATTAGAAAAGAATATGCCATTTTATTTAAAAAAAAAAAAATAATGATGATGATGATGATTTAATCACTGACTAAACCAACACAGGGGACCAAATTGCATCAAAACCCTTGCAATAATTTGTGAAACATACAGACATCAATATGCATAATTAAATCCAGGGACTGGTTTCTAACTCAAAAGGGAATCAACTATCTGCCCTGCATAACAATGTTGAAATCATGTACCTATATACCAACTATTTAGTACACCTCTTCAAGCTTCAGTAGTTAAAATCACTCAGTTAACTCAAGAGATACAAGCCTAGAAAATGTCTAAAAAGTACACCTGCTTTAAAATGTGTTAACTTCATACAGACAAATACATTTTTGGCATGAATCTAGACCAGGGGTCGGTAAACCATGGCTCCAGAGCTGCATAGCTCTTCAGCTGGCTTGTTGTGGCTCTGAGCACATCTCCCTCCCCCCACCCATGACCAACAATGCTTCTTCTGGTAGTACTTTGGCAGGTCATATGAGGCGTCCCCTTTGCGGCTCTACAAAAATTTTTCCCCAGTGGAGGAGGGAGCAAAATGGCTCCTCCCTGTGCAAAAGTTGCTGACCCCTTATCTAGACCTTACAGGTGTGACTTACTGGGGTTTCAAATACAGATAAAACATGAAAGCCATTCCAACAACAGCACCCCCTAAATACAAACAAACTAAAATGTCAGTAGTCAGGATTAGTATGCACAATGTTAACAATATGTAACACCATTCTATATTATAGCAATGGAATTGGAGATTGACTGTGATCTTTGGTATACAGGAATTTAATACATGGACAAGCCAAGGTGTTTCAACTTGGGGGAAAATAAAATGGGCTGTCAACCATCAGATTGCACAATCTAACTGAGAGTAAAAATTTAAATGTTGAATCATTTATAATATTAAAATATGTTTTAGTTTTGTTTTAGACAAAATTTAGGAACTGTAATAATTAAAAGGTGATATATATGGATTTTTATAAAAATATAGGAGATGTTATACACAAAAAAAAATGTATTTTAATTAACATCAAGTATTGCTTGGCATGCATTATTATTTTGTATTTAATATGATTTTGTTGGATTATACTGATTAAATCAACCCAGCAGAGTGTGGGTGAAAGTCAAATCTTACTTTCTTATTATTATCTGTATAATTTGCCTAATCACCTCACTTATGATGTACCCACCAAATTAATTACATTATGTGTCCAATAGATCTATAGCTTCTGCCTATTCATTTAAATTAGCACACTTTCAGTTAATGATATCAGGGAAAGTAATAGTTCCATAGGCAATCTGCATAAAGTCTCTTACTTTTTATGAAAATATAATGTGGACATTTAAGGTATTTAAAGAGAACCTTTTTTTTTTTTTACCTGCTTGTTAAAATCTCTACTAACACTAAATAAACAAAATGAATCAAATTGTCAATCAATATGTTTAAAATACATAGATATTCAAATCTACAGGACACAGGAACCCTGGTTTCACAGAAACTCATTAAAGCATACTCTGAATGTTATAAAATGCTATAGTATAGTATTGTTACCTGGGTTGCATGAACAGTTCATTTAATTGTTCCTTTCAGATTGTAAAGGTTGTTCTAAACAATGTTTCCATCAGTCATTCTGCAATTTCCATAGGATCATTTTTTTTCTCAGTCACGGTAGGTAGAAGTCACAAAATAGGACAGTTCACAAGCATTTGATGTTTATGTCGTTATCATCTATGCAGTAGTAACAATGTCCCAAGGTGCCATTTTACTCCATACCTAATCATTTGGCTCATGTCATATTTCTTTTGAATTAAGTGCAATCTGGAAGAGCTCAACGGTGGGAGAGAGGCTGTGCAGTACTTGTGACTAAAGGGAATCCCAGTATACCATTCCACAGGCAGTCATGTCATGTGACTTGTCCCATGGGACATAGTTAGCAAGGCTCCTTGACAGAGGCCAGAGGCAAAAAAAGACAACTTTCAGTGCTAAAATATGTTTGCATACATATAAAAGATGCTGTAGCCCATCCAACTGGGCAATTAAGAATGAATATATTTAGGAATTAAATACAAGACTGTAATAAAAGCAGAAGCATTAGAACTTATCTTTATTTTCTTGCCATATAATGCTTTACTGCTCAGTTTTATAAGGTATCATTTTGAAACCTGACAATGCATAAGAAAAAGAATATTTGAAATAAATATTCTTCAACAAATTCTCCAAAAATATGCTTTCTAGGCTATTTAGTGGCAATTTCTGCTGTTCCTGCAAAGATCACCTGACCATTAACAGCTTGGTCTTCATTATAGAAAGAGTTTCTGAAAGACCTGATGGCTGAATTATTTGATTAGGAGCCAATACACAGACTTACATTTTTGTTAAGGAAAGATAGGGAAAATGAGTATTCTGGACAAGTAAGTGGATGGGGGAAATCTAGAGTGTGTAAGACAAGGCTATGTGTTTGGCATGTAACAGTATGCATAGCACTTTTAATAGCGCACTGCTAAGTGAATATTTGAGAGAGAAAAAAGTATATTTGTAGACAGTAAACCTAATAGTTAGAAACAATGCCAACCTGCTGCATCTACAGCCTGCAAAATACCATCCTGCATTAAAAGGTCACAAAGATACCATGTGGCAGTTATACCTTAAATAGTGCAATAACTCCTCAGGTTTCCTAACCAAGCCCCTCTTAAATCCATATGAAGAAGGCACAAGGGAACATAGCGCATAAATGCAGCTACTTTATTAACATATTACTTGTTTCTACATAGTTTCATTGAAAGATATTGGTTTAGAGGAAGATACCAGCTGATATCATTTACTTTGTGCAGGGAGGGTTTAATTTAGAAAAAACAAAACAAAAAAAAAAAACTGTACATTATAGAGTTGTATGCTAAATTGTTAAAGGTACTGGAAAAGTTTGGTAATGAAATATAGTCCCGTCGGGCTTGTTAATAAAAAATTTTTGTAAATATGGACTGTTTTTTAAATGAATTTGAGAGGTGTTAAAATGTATTCAGAGAAATACTCAGGGTCTGATTTACAGTTATAAAGTGCTTTAATTGCAAGTTGCAGAAGATATTATATTGGTGACCATTCTAATGACAGATCCAATGAATAAAAAAATAAATGCATGGGCAGGCAGGACTACATATATGATATCTTATCTACGGTGTCTATTTACCATTATATATACCAACTTTTTTGGGCAGGGGGGAAACACTATTATACAGTCAATAAAGGATCACATACACTAGCCGATGTGGTGGTTGATTAAAGTAACAATTTCTTGTACTATGCCCATCACCTACAAACATCAGAAGATACATGCCGCAAGGTTATACTATTCTCGCTCACTTAATATTACACCACCATTGCACAGAATTTATCATAGGATTCCTGCTCTCTCTTTACATTTCTATTATCCTTCATTGCTACATTAGGGTTTCCTAAGAAGACTGAATTCCCAATTGCGCACAACATACATGTTTGCTTCTGACACAAAGACGGCATCTTGTTGCAAGATTTAATCAATTACAGTAAAAATGGATGCCTAGTTTTCAGAAATTAATGAAAGTTTTTGCTCCTTTAACTCATCTGGAATAACTGCATATGGATATTAAAAATAAATAGATATGTGTGTTTATACTTGATGTTTGGCAATTTGGTTAAAAAAAAACAAACAACTATTTACTAGTATATGGGATAATTGCTTTATTCAATATGTCACTATTTAAATCTAAAGAACCTTATTTAATGTTATGTAATCCCACCTCTACATGACTATGCCCACACAGTTTATTAACTGAACAGTTATACTAAAATATGAAAATGCACTTACATTGTGTATAGTCTATGCTTCCAAACATTCTAAATGTGTTCTACAAAGTATAATATGGCATCATTAAAAAAATAAGTACTTTCACTTTGTTGGCCTTTTCAGGGCACATGAATATATAGTTCCAGAGTTTTACAGTTTTTATTTTTGCATAAGAAGAGAGACGGCTGTGGTCTGCAGAGTTTAAAGGAAACATAAATCAATACAAATCAGGGATTCAACTTTGAATAAAACAATTTTATATGTACTCTGTTGGAATAACTGCCATTCTCATCAAACAGGATTTGTTCAGTGTTTTGATATTACCGGGGATTTAAAGGGTTCTACCACGTGGAACAACTGCCCAATAATATAAATAAATGAGTAAATGTTTCTATAATTACCATTCTCATGTATACAAAAAAAAAACAACAAAAAAAAAAACAAGAAATTGCCTTCCTCCTTTTGATATATTTGGCCATGCGTAAATTCGCAAAAAGTCTTGTGGAAAAGGTTATTTAATGTCATTTAGGTATACAAAAAAATAACAGTTACATATAAATGAAAGCACTGCTACAGAATAATAGAAAATGGCATAGTATAAACAGGCTCTTACTGCCATATGACTGCTGGATATTTTTAGGTGATCCAAGAAGTAGGTTCAAACTTTCTTGTTTTATGTTCTGGTTGAGTTTCAGATCATTTTTTTTTCTTTTCAGTCCTGTATTAGCATATCAATCAAATGCAAATTGTTTGGGTATAATTTTCAACACACCATGTAATCATTTCAATGAATAGAATAATGCAGAGAAGCTCAAAGTAGTTATAAAGGGATAAGTCCAGAAATTTACATTTCTGCAACTAACTAAGTTGTAATTTTTACCTTTGTTCAAACTGAGCACTCTATTCTCAACTTATATTCTAGAGAAATAGAGTGTCCCATACTCCAATTTTGTTATTTTTATGAGGTAAAAATATGATTCCCCCCCTGAAAAAAACTTAAAGGTAATGTTATTATTAATAAAGCCAAAGTATAGTGTGTTGAACGTGTTTCACTAGTTTTGGATTATTATTAATACGTTATACAGCATTGGTTTTCTAAGATAACTTAACCAGTCTTCCAGTTCTAATTTCTCTTTTTATATTTATTTCCTAGCATCCAGATTGGGATTTTAAGTGCAGTCTGGAAGTTAGATATTATAAGGCCTAACAGTAACATAAGCAATAGAAATGTCTTTTAAATTAAAAATCATGTCTCATTCAAAACTGTAATTTACATAGTAACAAAGTAACATAGTTTATAAGGCTGAAAAAAGACACAAGTCCATCCAGTTCAGCCTATTTTCCTGCAATGTTGATCCAGAGGAAGGCAAAAAACCCATGAGGCAAGAGCCAATTATCCTCATATTAGGGAAAAAATTCCTTCCCGAATTTCAGAGGTTTAAGTTAGGACTAACAGTAGGATGGAATGGGTAGCTGGCACAATGACCACCAAGTGCAAGGATATAGTGTGGGTAGCCTATGAAAAGGCTGGAGAAGTTTTAGATACTAAAATAGCCCATCTCTTTGAAATCACCAGTGCTTTGGTGATAGACTGTTGGATCACCTGTAAAAGTGATGTGCAAAATCTGCTGTGAAAAGTAATGCTGATGGCAATGGTTTTATTATTTTGCATGTGTACAAAATAGTGTTAATTAGGGAGTATTTTTGCACAACTTAATTGTCTCCATTCACAAAAGTCCATTAACCACAAGCGCAGAGGGTCAAGGTGTTCCTTTATGTGTTTGGGCAGAACTCCTATTAAAAAGGCTTCTGGAATATTTTTTAATGCCCACCTTATATAAGGTCATATAAGTGAAACTAATAAAGTTATAATAATAAAGTAACTGTCCAAACCCATCAGGGGCATTTCATTACTGACACATGAAACCAAACTAAAACCAAACCAAAATGTAATACTTTTCTTTGTACTAGAATGGATGTTTCAGGAATTGTAGCCCATAACTTCATGGCACATACAGTGGCAGGTCTTTTTGGTGCTCTAAATGGAATTCTCTTGACTCTACAAGTCTTTTTAAATACAGTTTAATTTTAGGTTTAAAGGGATTGATCTAATAATAGTGATGGCATGTTTAACATTTTCTCATTTAACATCGCAAATCCTTAAGGCTTAAGGCTGAAAGATTGTTTGACACTGCAGAGGGTATAAAGCTGGCACTGCACAGGGTATAGAGTCTAAGGTACCCCCCAGTTTTCACCTTTAACAACTGCAAGAGAGTGTGAATTGCACTGCACTCCAGGTTTCACCCCCGGGAAGTGACACCCATTGGTAATGTGAGAGAGGCCTGGAAAGTAGCAGGAGGGAACTCAGAAACAAGAGAGCTGAATAAAATGGTTGTGCAAACAAGTGGAAGATCAGTCTCTAGACAAGCTGAAGCCTTGTGTAGTAGACAATAGAACAGGTCACAGGCACTAAGCAAATGATGAGAAAGTGGAAAGAGAACTCATTGCTACCTGCAGTTGATTTTAAAGATGAAAGAACATCATGGTTCCTGATAGAAAGAGAACTCAGAAAGACCGCTCTCAATCTTTCTGAGTTTACTGAGCAAGATCTTGCGTTGTTCTCACGAGTTTTCGAGATCAAGTTTTTCAATCTCGAATTTTAAAAAATTTTCAATGAAAGGTAGCCATACTTTGCATTAGTAGTATGGCTACCTTTCCATCGAAAAATTCAATAAAATCGAGATTGAAAAACTCAAAAAAATCTTGCAAGAACAATGCAAGATCTTGCTCAGTAAACTCAGAAAGATGGAGAGTGGTCTTTTCCTAGTTTAGTAAATTTCACCCCATAACTTTTTAAATTTAGTGTTGAGCGATATTGAGAAAAGTTGAAATCAGCCCCTGCTCCCCTTAGTGATCATTCATCACTGTAAGTGGGTTTAGTTATTGGCCTTTTGGCTAAGATCTAATTTAGAGCTGGGCTTACCTAATTACTTCCATAGGGAG